>BOPP01000081.1:2467606-2509125 GCA_017312745.1 Gryllus bimaculatus
CCAGCGAGTGTATCGAACCCCTGAAAGGAAGCGAACATTCTTCTAGCACCCTGATGGCCACTCGGGATTGGACGATCAGTTGCTCGCTGCTCTGCGAATGCCGAATGTGTGGAACGGCCTTGTCACGTATTGTATTGCTTTTGCTTTTTCTCTCTTTTCTGGTGAACAAAATATCGCTTTCATTGAAAGCTTTTGTCCTTTAAACTCTCGCGCGAATTTATTAGTATCACTTATCGATGTATTGAGTGAGGTTGTGTTCTCATGTCATGGAAAATGCAAATAGTTAAAGTATCTTCTCCAATAACTACTTCCGTCTGCCATCGCCTGCTTCTTATAACGAATTGGGACGTCAGTGACACTAATTGTATCGCGAAAAGAGCCCCACGACTGCGCCAATAGGCAAAGTCCGAAGCATGAACAAGACTTCTCAGGCCAAGAAGTACTTCACAAGGCTTCATGCTGGAACTTCATCAAAAGCAGTTAGTCCTCTTGAAACCATCGCCTTGTTGGAAGATAAATACTACTGCAACATTGGCCAGCGGCTGTTGCAATATTATACGCTTCATAACTCTTGAGTCAAAGTGCCTAGAATAGGTTGTGCGAAATGACTTATTGCGCAATGGTCTCTGCGCATTGCGTTGCTATAGAGACCTCCTCGCCGTTACGTCCAAGGTGCTGCCTGAAGGTTCTAACACGCCAACAGTTCTAACAGGCTGACGGATTTCTGAAAAAAAACGTGGAAAGCCTGGAAACGCAATATTGAAATACCGAGATTATACAGGGGGAGGGGGCAACAGGGAAATCCCGTCAAAGGCCGTGCCTTTCAAGCCCGAATCCTGGCGGAAGGGCAAAACATGATGTATTCTTCTGTCACTCCGAATAAGCATAAGGTAAATTGAAGATCCTTTAAAATGACATGTATGGAAATCAGCATGTATCAGGAAAATAATATAAGGATTATAAGCACAATGTCGGCAATAATCATTTACGAGGAGGTGGTGATTAAAAATTCTTTTTTTTTCCATAAATCATCTGATTGATTTGTTTAATTCTTGCAGCTTACTGGCTGGAATTTGATGAGAGGAATAACGTAAAACGATTACTAATGTAAGATATCTTTACCAATATTTTTAAGATAAGGGATGATGAAGACATATTTCATTGTCACATTTGTATTCTAATAGTAACATCACTGTATACGACCAGTCAAGTGGTGCTCGAAAGGGGCCGATTCAGGAAATAATTCCGAAAGATTTTTGCTCACCGGTTCTGTATGCTTTTTGGGGGTGCTCAATTCGAATTTGAGATTTGCCATCTCGGGAAATGCCGGCTGCAAAGAGAATGGGACAAAAAATACGCCTTTCTATACAAAATTAAAGTAGATATAATTCACTTCCTAGTGTATATTTTATCTTAAAATTTTAGGCAAGACGTTTATCTGGAGCACTCTGAAAACTGCGATCTTTTGGCTCTCTGACTAATACAGAAACACTCTGTCCCGCCTTGTTTTCTCGCGGCAGTTCTCTAGTTTTGCTATATCATGCTCTCAAACGAAATTGTGAATTAATGAAATGCATTGTTAAATGATTAGCCCTCCGCTACTCGCAGAGCCAGTCGGAGCGCGTTTATTCACGCGGGGTATTTGTAGAATCCCAGCCTTAGGTAACAAAAATGGCAATTAAATATATTCATAACAAATTTGACTATGAGACGTTCAACAATACGTTCTGTAATGTTAAGTTGTAGTGTAAAAGAAACAAAACTAAAGAGAGAATTGTAGGTTTGAAACAAAACAAAAAATATAGAAAACTTAACTATGTCGTAAAATAAATTTAATGATAGAAATAAATAGAACATCACTACACAATAGTACGGTGGTAAGGATTCGACGGACTTTGCCTATCACCAATATCTGGTCTGGTTTTTGAAAGAATATGATTTGTCATTTTCTCCATGGTCAATGATGTCACTATTAGCCAATCGCTGACTTGCACCCAAGATATCCTCTTCAAAAACCTATTTTCAATTCAGTAAAGAAAATATTAAAACTGAATTAATTAATAAAAATTAATGAGATAAATTGTATAAAGTTACGTCAGAGGATACTAAAAAGATCTCGGTAATTTTCTAAGACAATTGTAAATTTAAAAAAAATGTGTATGGTTGGAAAATAATATGTTTGAATGGAATAGCTCATGAAAGAGTAAATAGGTCGAACAAGGATTAATAATATGAAAATACGTAGCGGTGCTACGAAAGAAGAAATGCCCGACTTTTCGCAAATTTAAAAATTTTAAACCAAAAAATTTTTGCATGTTCCTACAACTACAATTGTGAAGATACATTTTTTCCCTAAACAAAAGTGTTCGTCAGAAACAGTTATTCAAATACGGCCATGCTGAATCTCGCGAAAATGAGTATTTTTTGTGTATTTTGCTTTCAAACATAGTTGACTGCTAAGAATTTCTTGCGCTTCGTGAACGTAAAATGAATGGTGATTCCAGGGAGTTGGATGCGCTCTGAGTTAGAATTTTTATTATTATTATTATTATTATTATTATTATTATTATTATTGTCGTATAGGCCATTACTGACCACGCCACATAATTAACGTGTGTAATTCTTCCAGGATCAGCTTTTCAGCTGTATCCTTGGATTACAAGAAGGTTGTTACGCCTTGAAGTGTGAATTATGAGATGATAGGTTGATGACAGGTGAAGGGGCAATCACAAATATGACCATGTCTACGCAGGATTCGAACCTGCAGCCTCCTCGGCACAGCCGCAACCGTCTGCGCCACGGGGCCGACATTATTTTATTGTGATCATCACTATTATTATTATTATTATTATTATTATTATTATTATTATTATTATTATTATTATTATTATATGTATTTTATATTTGTATATTTCTTTGTTCGTTTCTTACGTTCGAGCTTTTGTTACAAATTACTCTTTAAGAAATTATTTAAAATCTATTTGATAATCCATAATTTGTGTTCGTGCTGTGATGAATGTATTGGAATTTTCTATTTATTGATGTATTTTCATTCAAGCAATCCGCAAACCTTATTTAAAATTAGCCCAATTAGGTTTTTTATCTTACCAATAAGATGCAAATGTAATATGAAAAAATGCTAGCCTTCGGCGAATATCAAATTGGAATGCAACAATGGCATTCCGCGCCGCGAGACGGCAGCTGATTTTTTGTGGATTACGTCTCATTGTTGGAACATCTGTTTGAAAAACCATTATAATGGCCAAATTTATGTTATTTGTTTGAAAATATTTATTTTGGCGCCAAATGTTCTACGATTTGTAATGAGTTTTACAAAAATGTATGGCACGACTGCTTCCCTTGGGAAGATAGTCACCCTACGTTACTGGAGACAATACGTCCAGTTCCAGCGCAAAAATCTGCGATGTCCGTTATTCTGAAGATTGTGTTCGTTACCACCATTACAGTACATGCAAACGTCGACTGCTTCTGTGCCTCGACTGGGATAGTTACGATTCCGAAGATTTTGTTCATTTCCAGCGTCATTCCGCCCACTCAAAAATTACATTGAGCTGTGTAAAAGGGATTAGGGGTGAAGTAAAATAATTAATGTACATACATATTTTTATATAAAAATATATTCAAATATAAAATATGAAAATAAAAAATCAAATATTTATACTTTAAATAATAGTTATAAATATTAAAATTAATTAAATGCGGGGAGGTTTGGCCCTCCGGCAGAGGTGCGTGGATTTTCGAAGGGCGGAAAATCCACGCTGGCCTTGTATCTGCAGCACGTTAAAGAATAATGGCGAAAAGGAAGATTAAATTATATCTTGCGAACATTTCTGCCCAAAATAGATTCCGTATTCACTTAATCGAGAACGCCTACCGGGGCCGTTCACTAGCCCGGACAGTTTTTCTGGCTGTAAATTGAGTCAAAATTTATCGGCAACGCTAGAATCTTTACGATGTCGAATGAAAAAGTACTCGGCAATTGCAGCTCGGCCAATGGATAAATCTCCAAGTGGTCGGACATTGCAAACAATGTTTCATTGTTTGCTGTGTGCAGCCACCGGGTACCCCCCTCCAATCCCTCCTCGCTTTGCCGCCACCACGATCATCGACGCAGCCACCTAGCACCAACGCTGCCGCTAACTCCTTCCCTTGCTGCATTTTGGCATCTAAAAGCCAAATATATGTCAACATTCGGAGCACAACTTCCAATTTAATTTTTTGTAAAATTATTTTAGAACTTGATTAGATATTGCTTTGTTGGATTTTGTGCGCATTTTACAATTTATGTAAAATAACTTAATGTATTATATATTTTATTTGTTATATATATATATATATATATATATATATATATATATATATATATATATATAATGTGTGTTGTGTGCTTTGATCATTCGTAAATGTGTTCATTTCCTCTGCTTAATCATCTGATAAAGATTTTAAAGAAGTGGCGTGGTGATTAAGGTTTAAAAAACTATTTCTCTGGATTTTAGCAAGCGTAGATCTCGTGGGGGAAGGATACCAATAAGAAGTTACTATTTGGTGAACCCTAAAGAAACTTGGCCCCGTCTCGGTAAAACAGGTAAGTAGAAATGTGCTTTTCTTCAAACTAAAATTTTGTGTATGTTGATTTGTGGCTATAAATAAATAAATAAATAAATAATACATTTGGAAGAGATGGTTTCCATGTCTTCTTTTGCAATTTGTGCTGTGGTTTTTATTCAATATTTTCCCCACTCTCATTCCACCTTTCTTTCAACATCATTCACTACATCATCCACTTTAATTAGTTTGTTGATTTTATATTCTGCTATACGGAGTGTACAGGAAGTTATATAATTCTGCTCGAAAAAGTGCAGGAATATGTACGATTTTTCGAAAGAAAATAAGTTTCCCCTCGAAATTCGAAGATTTTTCTCGACTTCTTTCTGTAATTTTTTCTCGTATGTTGAAGAGAATTCTAAAGAAATGGCGCTGGTCCAATTTTCGGCTCTCTGTTTTCGAAAATTGAGGAAATTTTGACATGTTAATTTCGAATTTCCGGAATGATCGTATGATGTCGATGATTCTTACAAAAGGAAATATATTTTAGGAAGGTAATATATGTAAAGTAGAACAAATACAATCATTTTATTTAAGAAGTTTTGGGCGTTGATTATGGTATTCAGAAATTAGTAGCTTACTTCCATGTAATCAAGGCAAGCTTGTGTGAACGATTATTTCTTTTCTGAATAATGTGCTGTAAATTCTCTAACATTTATTCGTTTGTTTCATTTGTAGGAGTTAGAAATGACTAGTGTTCCTGGCTATCGAAATAAACCCGGATATGCACCACGGGCGCTTCGCTAGTTACAATTTACAATTTCTGCCATACTAAAAACAATTACATTTTTCATTATTACGTAACTATTTCCAATAATGTGTGGAAGTATGTCCTGATGTAGCACTTAGTTTTTATTTCAATTACAATAAATTATATAATTCTCCATGATTTTTTCTGATAACCAAATCCTGGAATCGGTTTGTAAATGTATAATAAAGCAGCATTTCAGAATTAGCTCGTTAGTTTAGTTTCAGAATTAGTCGATATAATGATCAACGTAGCAATGCAGATTAAAAGATGCTGCCTTCTGCGAAGCATGGGGAGAGAAAGAAAGTGTGTTTGCAGCAGTTGAATATATATTTGTAGCAGTCAGGAAACCAGACTAATTATAGCCATTTTATAGCTTAGTTTTGGAAACTGCGTTTTTTTCACGCGTGGTCGCAGTTATGTCAAGGTCGAGCGTACAGGTGCGTTTCTGGAGGTAACGAGTACTTTGGCGTGAGGTCGTGGATTTGGAAAGAAAGGAACAAACATTGCACAAGGTGTTCGTTAATAGATTCTCAGTCATCTTTTCTTTCCGAAAACCAATTCCCGATTTATTATTGTGCATTAACAGATGAAAAGCTCCACCTGTCACAAATCAGAAAAAAAGTTTCAGACAAAACGTATGTATTTTTGTCCGTAGAATCCGAATCTAAAATAAAAAATGGAAGTTTCTATTTAAGATTTCAATGTTGCCCACCGCCCCACCCGTTGGGGGCTGATTTTAGCATAGAATGATTCCCCCCTTCAAAACTGTTAAGATTTGGTCTCAGCTCATTTTTTTGTACATCGCGTAGTTTTTGAGTTATTTCAAGTTGTCAAGTTAAATGGGACACCTGTATATACACAAGCACACGCATACATACATATGTCCGAGGAGGAAGCGACGAAACTTTACGTTTCAATTTATTGTGAGGGAGAAAATCTATAAGCATATACAGTGACTCACTTTAATATTTGGACACCCAGATATATTCCAGAAATCGTATGTTCTGTGATATTTTGACGGTTGAAGGAAAAAAAATATGCAAGAAAGTGAAATAGAATTTTTCCTTTCTTAACAAATAACAGTATAAACAAAACAGAAATGCAGAATGTAGTTGACGAATTCAATTAGAAAGAAAACAAAATAAAATTGTCTGGATTCATTAGCCACAATAATATTCGGACACGTGAAATGAAATATAATATAAATAAATTAGCAAAAGAAAATTAATACTTTGTAGCATAACCATTGTTGTCAATGACTTGCTGCAATCGCTTGGCATTGAACCGATAATCCTCTTCATGTACTGTTGTCCAATTTGTACCCGTTCTTCCTGGATTCTCGCTTGCAGATGGGACTTTGACGTAATTGAAATTCTCTTGTCTGTACATTCCAATTCGTCATAAATTCTCGATTGGATTGAGGTCAGGAGACTGAAGCGGCGTTTCCAGTACTACTGGGCAAAGAACCATTCGCACACTAAATATTATTTGTGTTTCGGGTCGTTGTCTTGATGAAATTTAAACGAGTTCCTGATGCCTAGTGTCAGCAAACGTTTGTGAATTCTCTTTTTTAGTATGTTGAGATACTGATGTTTGTTCATTGTGTCTTTAATAAACACAATCTCCCCCACGCCAGCAGCTGATATGTAGCCCCCACACCAATGTGTGTCTACCTCCGTGTTTCACAGTTGACACTACGTTCTTAGGATGCAAATCTGTATTTGGTTTGCGCCATATCGTTTTCCTATCGCCACTGCCTAAAATATTAAACTTTTTTTCACCTACTAAACTTACCTCACGCCACCACTCCTCTGATTTCGTCACGTATTCCTTTACAAAATGAAGTCCTTTAGCTCTATTCCATCACATATAAAGCGTTTCTTCCTGACCGCTCTGCTGTGATATCCAGAATTTCTAATTATTCTGCGCACTGTTTCGGGGTGCACAGATGTCCCTGACGGTTCGCGCAGTTCCGTTGCCAGATGGACCTTCGGATTTCCTCGTACTTTCCTCAAAATTGCACGCTGCTTTTTTTCGCAGATCTTCGTACGTTGTCCTTGTTGCGTTTTAGATTCAATTCTGTCTTCTTTCTCAATTCTCTTAATGATACCGTGCACCGTGCTCTTGCTCATGAGTAAAAGATTTGCAATCTCCCTACAGGAGCGTCCCTTTGCGTAGTGGAAAACCATAAGTTGCCTCTGCTCGAACGTCGAGTTCTTTCCCTTGCGCCTCATTGCAAGAAGTGATTCCAGGCGAAAATATTTATAGCGTCTGACTGCCTAATTTTGTTTGTCCTGAGTAGAGGATTGTGCGCTTGTCGCGCTATCTAAGAAAATGGCGACAGGGTAACAGGACATTTTCCATTACGTGTCCGAATTTTAATGTGAAATCGTATTTTGGCATTTTCACACAATCCGTGTTTATGAAACGTATGTTGTGCATCAAAAACATTGACTTTGTATTATTATGTTTCCTAATAATAAAGTCGCAGTTCCTTTGCATTTCTTCACATGTAACTTCCGTGCACGTGCGAAAAAGTACATTTAAACAAGAAACGACTTCAGTATTTGTGGCTGTCCGAATATTAATGTGAGCAACTGAAGTCGGTTCTTCCTCCCTAAGCTTACGTTAAAATCAATAATTTAATATAGAGAGTCTCCCGTTTCCCCTACGTCTCATTATTCATATCATATATTCATAATCACCCTTCCAGGACATTCATTCATTTCAGATATGACCATAAAGCTTTGACTTTTTCATCTTGATGCGCATGTCTACATTAAATTTAATGTGCGTTCATGATAATTACTTTAATGTACATTTACATTAAAGTAATGCAGAAATTTATCATAGTTTTAAAATAAAATAGTTCGCAGAGCTCGCGATTGCAAAACGTTAATCAAATTGCCCACCAGAAAACGGCATTTCTATATGCACGCAACTGTTGCTTATTTTGAAAAATGCTGAGACAGGCACTCATCTATGCGCTTATCTACGTTCGAATATTGCAACGTGCATTTCGCATGAAAATGTCACAAGTTCACAACAACGAAGAATACTTAGGCATGATTTATGTTTACGGTTCTGGGCAAGGCAATGCGGAATGGGCGGTACAGAGGTATTATCACGGAAGACCGCATTCCCGTAACTACATATTTTCTTTGCTAACTTACAATTGGATGAAAAGTTGACAGAAATTTTAATCATGAAACGGACGTTATTTTAGTACTTGTTTTATTTTGCATGTTTTGGGGTTACTGCACGAAATTGCACGTTTTGGGTCATGTCTAAAAATTGCACGTTTTGGGGTTTTGTTGGACGAATGTACGATATTCATAGTTTTATTGCCTAAAATATAATTATTATAATATCAACTTGTTTTAATTTACTTTTTTTAAAGGTTTTATAAATTTTTTATGACTTAACCCGGCTGTGCATTCTGGTGGTGCGTGAAACCCGAGTGCCGTTTAAATACGTATCAATTTTGCAATTTGTTGCCCTATGAACTGAGTGTCTATACCTTTCATGATGCCTATTTTCTAATTAAAATTTCTGAGGGATTGCATTTGGGAGTAGAGATATGCTGTATTGCCACGAACTCTGCCCGTGGCCCTCGGTTGCTGCTGTTCAGCCAACTCTATGTCTCCAGGATCTATCTTCCCGATCGGATCATATCACCATTTTGTCAGTCTTCGCTGAACTTACTAACACGAGACTGCATGCGCGAATTTCGTTAGACCTTGCGTTCGAGCACGAACCTCTGTAGTAAGCTGCTAATAATTCATACACAGATAATGTGAATGAATGAATTTTGTTTGTCTGAAACATAGATGAAATAAATTAAGAAAACCATTAAAACGTTTCTTTTATGACTTAATTATTTCTGTAGGTATTTTTCAATTTTTGTATTTTTTGTTCTAATTTAATTTTGTGTGTGAATATTTAAAATATCAAATATATGTTAAAACTTTATGTACAAACTAATTATAAAAAAGCACCAAAGTCATAATAGTTCGTTCACATTAAATTTCACATCAAAAATGTAAAATAAGTTGATAAGTTGATCAGCTGGAGTTTTTAGGATACATAACACAATCTTGCAAAACTTTGATATTATTGCATGGTTTTGTGCGTTTTGGTGTTTTACTGCGCGAAAAAACTATCTTTAATTGTACAAGCGATAAAAAAAATTGTAGTTTATATCACTCTCAAAAGCTTCCTTGAAAATGGAAGTGTGCGAGCCTACGAAAAAACATCAACCAGAGTAAGAAAAGTCTCTGCTCGGTTGAGTGGCGCGAAGATAATGTGAAAATTTCTTCACAAATTTATACCCTTACAAATTTTGTAGAGTGTAACTCTTTCAAGAGGGAATCGTCAATGCAGTTTTGTACCTGACTTCTTCAAAAACGTAATATTTACAATAAGATTTTACTTTCTCACGTTGCACAGTTCACTAGAAAAGGAATAGTTAATTGTAGAAATTAACATTTACAACAATATACTTGTAAGAGTATAGAGTAAGAATTAGGCAGGTCCAGACACGGGGGGGGGAGTAGAGAGCTTGAATTTCAAGGGGCGAAGGCTTTCCGACGTAATTTGGGAACTTCCAACAATCCATGGGGAGGGGTGCCCAAAACTGCGTGGCAGCCCGGCGGTCATGCGGCGGGAGGTCGCCACGCGAACACAAGATTTCGCGTGTAATGTGGATGGAAGGTATTTAAGCGGCAGTGCAAGACGCGGGGGTGGGTTTTTGAGCTGTGTGAAAACCTCGTGCGAAACCACAAAACTCGCGCCCAGGGTGGTGCGGAGGCGAGCTATGCTCGTGGGCGACTCGCGTTGGGAAACCGTTTTGGAACAGTTGTTCCATGCGACTGCGGCCACGGGGTGTTACGCTGTGTGCGTGCTCTCGAGGAGTGGGGAGGATCATGACTCAGGCCGATCTTCAATCTGATAAGGATCGCTCCTGCGTTCTGGGGACGGGTCCATCATAGCTGTAAATGTGTGTGAAATATTTATTTGTAAATATTTATTAATAAACCTTGTAAATATCTGAGCTTGTGTTTGCTGCTGTGTCCCAATGACATCACACCAGATATGGTAGAAGTAGAGCCGGGGTTGTGGGTTGTTGTTTATTGGCAAAACTAAAAAAAAACAAGTTGTAGTTCGTTTACCAATGCTCGTAAGCCTTTTGTAACTCTGGAGCGAAAATGTCTAGTTTTTCAAATATCGCTAACATGGTTTTGTTGGTATTGTTATTTACCATTCAACTATGTATAGGAAGAAGAGTGCACGGATTTTACTTCTCCATACATTGCTTATAGATTTGAATTCTTCGACGATAATTAACTAAAACCAAATTAAATATTTGCATAGAAAGTGTTTGTTTCTTTGTTTTTTTCTAACAAATATTTGAATGATTATTGGAGCCCAACCTTTCGAAATCCGAGAGGAGCTTATTAGACAAAATCTACTAAAAATTGGCGTAAGCGTATTTTTGAAGTTTCATACATATATACGATAGCCTATATATACACAAACTGACTCGCTATGTTCCCTTTGAATTTCTCCTGAACTGTTGCAGACATTGAGATGCCGTTTCCAATAAAACGAACGTGGGCACATATATGTATAATATTAAACTATACTTCTTTTTTTTTTAATTAAAGAGATATCGACACACCTTTGCTTTTCTAAATGAAAGCCTGTAGATTTACTTGGTCCATGATAATGTGCGTGAAAAGACGAGCTAATGTATATTATATATCACCGCGCCCCTCGCTTACGTTCGAGTGAGAATCGCATTTCAATACCTGCAGGAGTTCAGGAGCTTTTTGAAGAGGTTCATGTATATTCGTTCTGCTTACAATGCAACTAGCTGAGGATATTTTCAAGTATTGCTGAAGAAAAAACTACATCTTTCTTATATAAACGACGAAAAATGGAATTTTGTGAATTACCAGACTTATGTAGGTATTACAACAACTTGTAGACTCATGGCCCTGCAATCGCGTCCGACTTAGCTTGCTGCCATGATTGCAGTGCACTCGCTTTTCGCAATTGACTCCAATGACCTCCTAAGTCGGTCATCAACCGGGAGAGGTGGCTCAGGGCATCAACTGATGTCACTGCAATGCCTCTGACCGGCGGGCCCTAGGTGTGAGTCCCGTCGGTGGCCGGTTTTTCGACACTAGTCTGTCACCTACGTCGAATTCAGTCGCTGTCTGGAGGAGAATTCTAGCGGCCGGTTGCTCTTATCGGTTTCCGTGGTTTCTCCGATCTACACCAGACGTATGCCGTAGAGAACCCTAACGGGCCACGGACCTTGCGCGATCTTTCCTTCCTCTTCCTTGTCCTATCCACACCCCTTATTTACTCACATGCACTACACTACCACACGTGTCTGGAGCTTAGAGCTTGCCCCGGCTGGGGCGGTGACCCGCTGATGGGAGATACCTAGTTGAGGGGGAAAACCCCGCTAGCCACCGGTAGATCGATGCTGGATCTCACCATCCAGCGGGAGAAGAATCACCGCCACTCCGGAGGAAAACCATGCGTTACACTCGCACAAACTACGTGACTAGTGACCTTAGCCGTTGACGCGCCAGGAATCACTAAGGATCATTCAATCGATGTTACTGCCCATCGAGTCGTGGAAAAGCTCCCAAAGTTCCGGTGACTACGACGCTGCGACGAAATCGGAAAATTACGAAAATCACTTTCCACGGCAGCGTCTGCAAGCTCACTTGGTAGTGGCTTGTAGCTCGTGCTGCCTGCATCTCGATAAAGTCGCTTTCTGTCTCGCCATCTCGATCTAAACTCAGTGCAGGGCCTCGCACGTCCGCGAGCAGGTGTTACGGATCTGTACAGAAATTTATAAATCTGGAGAGATGTAATTCCGGTGTATTAAAATTACTCTTTCCTCCGGGGTAAGCCCAGCAGACCTACTTGACCTGGAATGCACGCCACTGAATAAATTAATTAAATAAATAAACTCACATTCAGATTGAAAGTGAGCATCAGGTATATGTAGACACTTCTTGGTATATAGTGGTTTGGGTTCTGTATTTGTATCTATTTCCATTATCCAGCCCTTTGCATGAATTTGTAAATTTGAGGTGTCGTATCGAAGCATGGCTTAGTGGGAACGGTGGAAGATGTATTGTAATATCTAATTATTATGTACTGACTAAATTGTAAGAATTTGTAAGTTTCTTTAATGTCTTTCTTAAAGAACTTAAATTTGTTTTCAGGCATTTCAATGAAAGTGGAAAAGATTGATGGTAATACTGTGTTCAAATATGTGCACAGTCCTGAGTATCAAAAAGTTCAACAAAGATTTCTTTTTGCTGTGGACAGTCTTAATCCAGATAACATTGCAGTGAGTAGTATTTTCTCTTTTTTCAAATTTGAATTTTTTTAGCATGTAATGTTTCTATTTTGTGTATTCATGGTTTGTTAAAAATGTAAGTGTGTAAAATGTAATAATATTGTCTATAATTCTTTACAAATAATGTAAAATGGGATGTATGCGAAATTCATAGCTGCATGGCAACTCCAACTAAGAAATAAGTTATTTGTACACCCAGGGTTTAGGGTTCTAATAATCAAGCCGTGACAAAACCCCTGAGGGCTTTTTGATGCCTGAAATCATTAGAACTAGTTAATGCCCATGGTAGTAACATGATTTTATTTTTTACTCAATTGTAACTATTCATATTTACTTATTTACTAATTAACTATTTGTTAACTTCACTGTCATTTCATATTTTTCTGTCTATCCCCTATCAAAGTTCCCTCTAAGACAATATGTAGCAACATTCAAATTTTCTCATATTTCCCTACTCACTTCCTGTGATCCTCTACTCTCACTTTCCTGTGATCCTTTTGATCTAGGTAAGTTATGTAGTTAATATTGAGGTCTGTCTCAAAGGCATTAATAAGCAATAATGTATCAGTAAAAAATCAAATCTATTATAGTTTTCTTTGAGTCATATAGTAGTCAGTTCTACACAAAGAAAAGAAAAAATCTTCAATATTGTAAGATTAATTAACAGTGATATCAGAAATATTTTTCAAAGAAAATGAAGCAATTTTGATCTGGAGAACACAATTTGTTTGTAACTTAGGAAAAGGGGACATTGGACTGCAATTTGTGGATATTGCTTGATTTTGTGGTGTACAAGTGTAATAATTTGGTTTGAAATATCCATTTTAAATTTGGACTTTTATTGTTTAGGCTATAATTAATGCTCATCCCTACCATGTGGATGCTTTAATACAATTGTCTGACTTATGCAAATTGAATGATGACTTACAAATGGCTGCTGAACTTAATGAGAGGGCTCTATATTGCCTTGAAGCTGCATCTCACTCTCTCTTCAATATTGCTTTAGGGCAATGTCAATTGGATTATCGCCGTCAAGAAAACAGGTTTGTTAAATATATGTACTTTAAATATCAATCCAAATCAAAGCTATTTTCTCTTTTAATCAGTATTGGAATTGGAATCATTACTTCAGTTGAATATTTTTGGAAAATAATTATGTCATTTTTGTAACACTATATTCTTTTATTGCAGAGCTCTCTTCATATGCCTTTTCAAGCATCTCCAATTTGTCGGCCAGAGAGCTTGTTACCTAACTGCCTTGGAACTTTGCAAATTACTTCTTTCATTGGATTTTGATTCTGATCCTCTGGCTACTGTACTGTGCATAGATTTTTATGCTTTACGATGTCGTAATTACACTTGGTTGATTGATGCTGCTAATGAATGGGAAGCAAAGAAGAATTTATCACAGCTTCCAAATTTTGCTTTCTCTACTGCCTTGGCTCACTTCCTTCTTGCTGAGAGTAAACAAACAGGAGATTATTCTGAGGCAGATAAATTACTCCAAGATGCTCTCATTTTGTTCCCGGGTGTTTTAAGTCAGCTCCTTGATAAATGTTCTATACAATGTGATAAAGTGGTAGAGAAGCACTCTTTCTTCACGTCAGATGCTGAGCTTGGGTAAGAAAATTATTGAGTGTACACATCAGTTACATTATATTCGCTGTATAAATATGGAAACTCAGAAGTTAACAGAATAAACCTTGTTCTCAAAATAAAAATGGCCCTATGAGAGCGTTCCACTCTGAAATCTTGTGCGATAACCATAAACAGTCCCATCTTAGTAGATTTACTGCATGTAAAAGATCCTCAAGCCTAAATGAAGCATCCTAAATGACCTAAATTCAAGTCGCCTGTTTCGTCACCCGAGTGATGCCTCCTTGCTCCACTAGTGGATGAAAGGAGCGTAGCAAAATGTGTGTGATCAGGCGAAAGAGCGGGCCTGATGGACCGAGTCTCACCACTTAAAATAAGGCATCAATTCATAAACTACAATATTGAAGATAGATTGTTTTTCCTAAATGGAATATTTTGTTGGAAGACAGATATTGAAATAAAATCATGTTCAGTATTTTGAAAATGTGAGTAGTTTCAACATTCTTTTGTGTGAAATACAGGCAGTTGCAAAGCATGAAGTTCACTTTTGGATAAGCTGAGTCACTAACGTACTGTAAACACCTACTACTAAATTTATGAAATATCAAATATTAAGAAGACAGAGATAAGAATACTACAAATATAATATCAATTATTCAATCATCCAACAGTACTCAAATCAAGAATAAATCTTCAGCAGAATTGGAAAAAAATAAATGTAAATGGAACTGCTTATGCAAACAGTATACTGCTTTTCAAGAGTTTGTGAACATCTAAATTGTGTGAAGTGAATACAACTGGGGAATTCACGCACTTGCCGCAATACCAACCCACAAGTGCTTAAAATCAGCATAATTAACTATCCCATTTTATTACATGTTAACTTAATGCTAAATAATGTCGGGGGGAAAATGAACATTTTCAATATCGTATTTAATGCATTAGCGACAGACAAATTCAAATAATGAAATTTTGGAATAAATAAATGTTTTCCTCGCGATATTTGTAGTGATAATTGAAGCTGCTCAGTGGCCTCTAGAGCAGCCTCTCCAGCAGACCTCAAAAGTTCCATGCAAGCTTTTGGTGAAGGGAGCACCTGCCAGCAAGAGTCAATCACTTATATAGTCATAAGGCCGGCCTAATTTCTGTTCAAGTCCCTGAGCCAGCGTACTCAATGCACATGCACGATCACTTCCTGTCCCTGACCTGTTGCTACCTTGATTGTGTTAGGCGGATGAGATTCCGCATCGCAACTTCACCTGCAACATCGGGTGACGAAAAACATATCACATGGGATACGCATAACAGAAAAATAAACTTGGTGCGCGTACGTACAGTATTAATTGGTGATTTTGAACACAGGTACAGGCTTGTGCAACACATCCTTACCTAGAGTACATCACCTGAAAGCATATTTAGCAATAAATCACCTCTAGATGATGCCACAACGAAATTTTCTGGAAGGGATAGAAGAAAAAACATCAATACCAACATTTGTAATTTCATAATTGTTAAAGACCCCACTAGAAGTATTACAGAAGTTACATATTCTTGTATAATCAAGTTTAAAGGGGGAAAAAATTAACTAATGGAGATTTTCCCATATGGCATTTTAACGTGACTTCATAAATTCCAAAAGTAGCGATTACTATCCCACACTGGGAAAACATTGTGAAAGTTTGTTTTTAATTTCATTGTCCATGGCCAAAATAAATTACAATTATCGTTAAAAAGAGAACTGTTGAGTATCTTAAATTAAAATTCATGTTCAAAAGAATGGTAAAATAATTTTAAACAATAGATGAAAAATGTTACTCCATGTTATGGTAGATGCATTATTCAAAGGCAGCCAGAGAAAGCAAGAGGCCTGGGGCAATAGATCCACAGGTACCTCTTATTTCAAACAAATTTCTACCCCCCCCCCTACATAAACAATTACATTCTCCATGCAACAATGTTTATTTATGCACCTGTGACATCTCTGGTGACAAATAGCTCTCAGGCTAATTTACTAGTTAACTAAATTCCCTCCATACCAGAGCATGTAGCATCTTTCAATTGCTTTCATACCTCTCTCGTAACCATGAACCTCTCAATCCAGGTAAGTTCTGCAATGTGTGTCAAATGCAATAACAAGCGATAACATTATGGTAAAAAATAAACATTTTTGGGGCCTCAGTTCACTCGGGGAGGGGGACAGTTGCCGCAGTCAGTCCCTCCCCAACCCCCTCACGGTTGCCCCTGGCATTACTAGAAAGTGACTCAATTAGGAATTGTTAGGCTACTCGTTAATGAAATCTCTCTCTTTTTAGTACAACATTAAATACCTTCCGGGTAGGAAATGAGTGCTATTCTAAATTATTTTATTCTTTCTCTTCACAGGCAGAGTGAATCTTTGAGAAGGTTAATTTTGTTGTATGTGCATCGAACATACCATGAATGGAAAAACCCAAAAATTCTTCCCTGGCTGGAGAAAAATGTCCATGCTGTGCTAAAGAGAGTTGATTCAGGTGATCCTTTTGTGAAAGAATGTGCAGAAAAGAGAAGTAAAAGGTACCCTGCATCACCGAGGAGTGTTCTCAGACACATAATTCTCTCAGACATAAAAGAAGTTACATCTACAATTGCAAGTGTGAGTAATAAATTTTGAAACACTTGATCATAATAAACTCACTGAAAGAGAATCTTAGAAATTATGTAATGCTGTCTAGAAGTATTTTTGCATTCTTTCCTTTTGCTTTTGTTGTAAGACAAAGAACTCTAGTACAAGATTGAATTTTTTTCTCTCATTTTGTTGCAGGAAATCACCTCTCCAATTCTCAGCTTTGATCCATTACCTCCATTTAATTCTGTTAACAACTATGGCATTCTTGGACGAGAGCGGCCTACTCGATATTCACCAACACTTTCATTGTTCTTTAGATCGTTAATGCCCAACTTCAATGTTAATGCCCCTCAAGGAAATAGAGTGTTTATGTAAGTGTGTGGGTAATTATGTTTTGTGATGTTTTAATTGTGGTCGTTGAAAATGACTCGATAAACTTGCCACTCTGGTTCTGTACTGCAGGGGGTAACTAATTTGTAGCTCAATTTGAGGAAAAGAGTAAGGTCAGTAACAGATAGAATTCTAATTGAAGGTATGCACTGATAAAATTTAGACTTGTCAATAAATAGTCCAATAAGAAGTGAAGTAATGCCTCCTTCCCCCAACTCAAAATCTACTGTGAGAACAAGTAAGAAACAATTACTGGTTATTGCTAAAATTTTCCACTAATGAAAGAGCACCCCTAGATAAGATGGTAAAAAAAGTCTCCCAAAACCAAATGGCATAGGAGTAGTTACACTATATCTTTAACATAAAAATAAGAATTGTTGAATGATTTCTTAGCCCCCAACCCACACCCCTCTACAGTCAAAACCGTGAACGTGCTATTCCCCCCCCCCCCTCAAATTAACATTGTTTTAACCGATTGAAAAAAATATGAAAAATAAATTTATTCTATCAAAAGTGCATTCTTGATATTTTCTTAGCACCAAATTCAAACGCAAAAAAAATATTGAAAAATATTATAAAAAATTATTTTGACTGTGTCTTAGAACCCTGCAATAGGCTTGAGAAAAAAATCCCAAAAGGTTTGTCTTAAAACAAATCGTTGGGAATGTTTTTCAGATTTTTTGACTGCTGGGCTGTGAAAAAGGATAAAAACAAATTTTCCACTAAGAAAATTACTGCAACAGTTCTGTGCATTTCTTTTAGTGTTTATTATACGTTTGTATACATTATTGTACCACCCAGTAATATAATATACTAGGGCGCGAAACAAGTGGCAGACGCACAAGTCGAGCGTAACGAGGACAAAGAGAGAGCGCGGGAATCGCCTCACCCTCGTATTGCGTTTACTATTTACAAGTCTTGAGCGAAACGCGATGCCTCAAGTAAGGAAATATAAATTAAACGTCAAATAACTGGAAATAACTTACTTGTACAAGTAAATGGATTCCCAAATTATTGTTAGTATGGTCAGACCCTAATTATTGTTAGTAATTAGTAAACAAAACGTAACGAAGAAAGACAATTCCGAATCATTTCGGATGTTTCTGACACACTTCGGGATATTGTATTGTGTGTGTATGTATGTGCATGTATAAATATTTTCTTATTTTTCATATTTTTTTCAATTGGATAATGCTTGCTCTCTTTCTCTCAGTTCTTTCTTTTTTCGCTCTTTCTTTTTTCGCTCTTTCTTTCCCTTTCTTTCGCTCCCTTTTGCTGTCCCTTTCTCTCTCTCTCTCTCTCTCTCTCTCTCCTCTCCTCTCCTCTCTTGTCCCCTTTCTCTCCTCATCTCTGTCCCCCTTTCTCTCTTCTCTCTGTCCCTTTCTCTCTCTCTCTCTCTGTCCCTTTCTCTCTCTCTCTCTCTCTGTCCCTTTCTCTCTCTCTCTCTCTCTCTGTCCCTTTCTCTCTCTCTCTCTCTGTCCCTTTCTCTCTCTCTCTCTGTCCCTCTCTCTCTCTGTCCCTCTCTCTCTCTGTCCCTTTCTCTCTCTGTGTCCCTCTCTTTCTCTCTCTCTCTCTCTCTTTCTCTCTCTCTTTCTCTCTCTCTCTTTCTCTCTCTCTCTTTCTTTCTCTCTCTCTCTTTCTTTCTCTCTCTCTCTTTCTTTCTCTCTCTCTCTCTCTTTCTCTCTCTCTCTCTCTTTCTCTCTCTCTCTCTTTCTCAGTGCGTGTGCGCCCTCTTTCTCATGTCTCTCACATTTCAAATATAAAGAGAAAGAGAAAAAATTCCTACATTGCCAAAACAAGATCATTGTTGTGTTCATGCTATGTTTGTTTTCTTTTGCTATTTTTTTGTTATAATCTGAATAATGTGATTTATGAAGTAAAAATAAAGTAGTCAGCATTGCCTTCTTAATTTTTTAAGGGAAGAAGCTGCTCTTGGAGAAGCTGCAGGGATCCAGGTTGCTGGCCCAGGTGGTGCTGGTCATGTTCCTGCCCCTGCTGCAATTGGTGATACACTTCGATACAGTGTAACAGTATTAATGGATGCAATTGGATTGGTCCTAGCAAACATGCCAACCCGCAATGAAGGGGATGAAAATAATGAAAATCAACGTCAAGTGAGAGAGGGCACAGGTGAAACTAGACGTGAAGTTGTACCAGAAGGAGATGAAAGTGAAGACAATGATGACTATGATGATGAAAATGAAAATGACCCTCCACAAAATCGTAGACAAGTTTCTTCTCCACAATCGACTCGTAATCCGAATAGAACTGAAAGGGAAAATGAACACGAGTAGATAATACTCAAGTTAAGTACATATAATTTGGTCTAAATCAAAATTTGTAGTTTGTTTGAAAGATGTTCCAGATTTCAAGATGTAATTGGTTGTTGAGTTCGAATGTGTGGGAATGCTTGTATCCTGGTGTATTTGTGAAATAGTAAGAAAGAAGAGTGAATGAACAATATTATTTGCGTGGTTGGGAAAAAGTTGATTTTGCACCTCTGAAATTCATATGTTCCTGAATTTGGGACTTTTGTTGTACAGATTCTGTCCACTTGCTGCTTTAACTGGTTCATTGTAAATCTGAAGAATTTAAGTTGGTGAAACCATTTTTAATTGTCGTTTTAGGTACAGTAATGCGAAATGGATTCTTTTAAAGAATGATTGTGAGAAATTTAAATAGATTTATTATTTAAGAAAGGACTCTAATACGGTTGTACTAACTTGTAACAACAAAATGAATTAATATGTAAATGCAGTGTGTTGTGATCAGAAAGGACTTAAATATTTACCAAACAAGGTAATAATTTTGATATTTAATCAAACACACTGAAATATATTTTTTATGGGTGTAAATAGTTACAAATTGAAGTATTTGTGAATATGTTGTTCCATTTTCCCCAAATGTGATACTGTAATTTTTTTCCATCCAAATAAATGCAAAATGTATTGCCAACAATGCTGTTCTAACACATTTATTTTTCTTTCTAATGTAAAGGAAGTAACCGGTGCAATTATTGTTCCACAGTCATTAGACCAGCTAATAAAGAGCGAAATTCAGATGATAATCCTTTAATGAGCTTGGATTTCAACTGTAAATACGAAGTTGAGTCAACATGGACCAGAATTACATACTTGCCCATTATAATCTCAAGAAATTCATTCAATATGTTCAATATACTTTTTCAATGCTTCAGAAGAACATTGATACCCTTAGCAAATAGAGGTGCTACAAAATAGCAGAGACTTTCTTGTATTAATTACTTCCATTTTCGTTGAGGCAGGGCTGCCTATTGGTTTCTTCCAAACTCTTTCCCAATCTCTATCTACTGGTGAATAAGAGATCTTTCACACCTTCCTGCAAACACTACAGCTCCTGTGGGGACAATTTCCTGCGATAACCTTCCTCCTGCTCTCTAAACAACATGCCAAGGTACCCTTAGCAGCTGTACCTGTACCAATAATCTGGCTGTATGGAGCCCGTTGAATTATGCCCACAGACAGCAAGCATCCCACCCACTGTAGTTACCAGTTTGGCATGTGCTAAGGATTAGGGAATAGAGGTGATTAATGAGGAACTGGTAATGCCCAATGTCACAGAGAAAGTTACCTTTGACGTGCATTGTAGCTTTTACTGTGGGCTACAGTGTCTTCACGCTCGTGCGTATATGAATGCGCATTCACTGGATGTTTGATATTCGAAAATCATTGTTCTCAAATGGAAGGTAATATTTTATTTCAAGAGAGTTTTCGACAATTTTGTTTTAGAATAATAAATGTGGTCTTCACTGCGTTTGCGACAATTTTAAACAATTCATATGTCATTCGTGTCTGACCCAATACCACCTCCCACAATTTGGGGGCTATGTCGTGATTGAGTTTTTGATGTGAAATGAAGTTACATTTGATATACCGTTTTCGATTATGCTAATGGCGAACGTTTTCAGCTGCTTTTGCCCATGATACAGACGGCGTGTTATTTTGTGGCATCTGTGAGGAACGACGAAGGTTCATCAGAGAAACAAAATACGCTTTTTCGACGGTGAATGGACGTGGCTGAACAATATTATTGTGTGATTATATCTTGATGTGTGTTTCGTTAGGAAGAAGGAGAAGCTGTACTGCAACATTTAGACACGATTCGAAAATTTGTGTTTCGAGACTTCACATTGAACAATATTATTGACGTTATAAAAATATCCCAAAATGACGTATCTGGGCGCAATTGAGAAGATATATTCGAACTTATCCTCCGCACCTGTAAAAGACATCACAGCTCATCACCTACTTTTTGAAACCGTTCCAACGGACAGAAAGAATCGGAAACATTTGAAAGAATTTTCAGGATTTACTTTTGATGAAGAATCCAACGAGTATGAATCGAAAAAAAAATTAATTCAAGAAAAAGCCATACTTAAATACTTTCTGGTTATGAAAGAAATTGCCAGCCGAGGCGATGACGACTATGACTCCTTGTTCCAGTATGTGATTGACGGTATCGAGGATGACTCAAGAACGAAGTTTCTTCTTTATGGCGCGAAAACCATGAAGGAATTCAAGGAAAAGATGAGGCACTAGGAGATCGCATTCAAATCACTGCCGAAGACGAACAAACAGCAGCAGCTACAAAAATATCAGCGAGAAGGATGTGAAGCGCTCAAACGCTTCAAAGGCGAAAGACACAGGTGTTTCTGTATAACGATGCTTTAATTGTGGTTATGGTCATAGGTGTAGTGAATGCAAGTATTAAGACGAGGAAAATGTAATAATTGCCAGGAGCTTGGTCATGTCTCAGGTGAATGTACAAAAGAGAAGAAACGCAACAAAACAAGGTCTGACTGCAAGCAATGATACCAAGTGTAGTAATCATAAGTTCGAAAATGTTCTGTTGTGTAACCAGGAAGTTGAAGCACTTATCGTCTGCGGTCGTCAACTCAACTTATTGCGGCGAGAAATCTACGACTCCATGAAAGCTCCAGTCCTACAAAGAACTGATGTAATTTGAACAGGATTTGGGAACTACGTCTCTTCACAAGGTTATTTCACAACTTCTGTTGAAGTCGATGGTATAAGATTTGAGACAGATGTTTACGTTGTTTCGGGAGACACGAAACTGAACATGGAGGTTGGAAATGATGTTCTGGACCAAGCAGAGAGTTTGATAAACAGAAACCGAGTAACCATCACAAAACCGAAATTTGAGGCTCTTGCTTATTAGTATAGCAGATGAGCCAGAACTGAACATTGAGAGCATCGTCAGCGAAGAAAATAGAGGACGTATTCAAGAGTTGATAGCCGATTGCTCTCCAGAGAAGGAGAAACCTGATGTCCATTTTAAGATTTGTGTGAAAGAGGAACAACCGACATACAGCACACCGAGGCAATTATCGCCGGAGAAAGAGGTCAATGAAAATCAGATTGAGGATTATACTCAAGATCAATGAAATTTATTTTCGTACTATACAGCTGATGAGCAGTCTGAATTGGACATTTGTGGCCAACAAGAAGATGTACCTGCCTTTGAACGTGTGAACTCTAATTTTCCTTACATAGATGAATTTTATATTAAAAAACGGCAATCCAGAATATGGACGTATTTAAAAATATCATCAAACTGCAGCAAAAGAAACGTTATAACTATGCACAAGATCAGTATTACAATACCATGCAAAACAGTGTGAGAGATTGTAAGTGTGGGTTGTCATTGAGAACTGTTTCATCATATGTAGGCAACAACATTTGTCCCTATAAGAGTTCAAAACTTAAATTTGCTAGATGTGTTGCAGGTATTTAATGGTATGTTCTGATAACTCAGTAGGGGGTCCAATGCCTTAGGGATCTAATGGGCTTCGGCCCAACAATCTGCAAACCCGCCTCCTGGCTATCAAATATGTTTTCTAATGAATCGTGACTCTTGTTGTGTTAGAAAATTATCAAGAAAACTTTGTGAACAGTCAACTAATGACTTTCTAAATACTTTGTAATTGATGCACCAAATAATTTTAGTCCAAAATATAGTTTGCCACAGTTACTGAGTAATATTTCTGGCTTTCATCCTCTGCAAATATCTGTGAAGTATATTTGTTTATACAGTGGTTCTTCTGATATCACTATTTTACAAAAAAATTTCAAGAAAATGACTATTAATCACAAAGCGCTTGTAGATGAAAATTGAGATGTTAATAAATCTGAAGAAGTTGAGACTTCAATGAAGACTATTTATAATGTCGCATCATATATGTGCCACAATGCTCTGGTTGAAATGTACATTTATTTGGATTGGTAGTACTATTTTTTAAATGGAAGCTTATTTTCTATTGGCTACAGTGCCCTTCAGATTCATTTGAAGAACTATGTAATGAGAAGACGCCAAAATCCAAATTCTAAAGGTATAAGAAGAAAATAGAGCACATTTCAACCAGTGAAGAAAGAGGGCTTCTAAGAATGCAGTTGGTGATATAGTGGCCATTAAGCGCATCCAGTTTGGGCCAAATTTGAAGCTGAAGGCGAAAAATATCGGACCTTATCGAATTACCAATGTCAAAGTTAATGACACCAATGATGTGCGTCGGGAAGGTGATCACGAGGGTCCCAGGATTACTTCCACGTGCGTCGAATACATGCAGCCATGGCCAGATGGTTATTCGCCATCCGAGTCGGATGATTGTCAGGACGGCCGATTGAGGGAATCGGAGGAGGAATGTTTAGGATTTACCGCCGAAGAAGAAAGCGACGCGGTATAACATTTCGGCAACACTGTTACGCGGGAAGCGAGTGAACATTATGGCTATGATGGCTAGAGAGGCAAGTACTCTCATAATGTGTGTAATGTGGATTCATTATTTTCATTGTTTAATAATAAAGTTATTTTGTTCCTAAAGTGAAGTGATTCGTGTCTGACCCAATACCGTCTTACACCCACATTATATATAATTTTAGAATGAATATACAAACTGAATTCTGAGATATATTCAAATATACAGTAAAATCTGACTAAGCTGGAATCAATCGGGACAAAAAAATATACTGATTTAGGGGGGTTCAGTTTTACGCAGAGTTGTCTATTTTATGATATTTGACTTTGACACGTGATATCGATATTTCAGTTTCGAAACTAGTAAAGTATATGGCTTTATTGTAATTATAAAAAGATATTAACATATAACATAATTATGGAAGAAGTCACCCATACATTAATATTAAACATTTCTGACAATTGAAAGGAAAATCTTCACAACTTGTGATATAAAATGTTATTTTTTCCAACATTCATTTACAGTTTCATGCTTTTTTGTTTCCCACTTACTCTTTTTCTATTACACTTTCAGAAATTGAAAACTAATATTACTCTAAAATTAGAGTAATATTATAGTTCGTTTTTTCTAACCTTTGTTAAACTGGTTGTGAACCTCTTAAAAATATACCATCCCACTCTAGTGGATGCAGCCGGACTGCTCGCCATCTCAACGCACAATGCATCACAGCCCAGAGTACTAAGTCTTTCTTATACCCTCGCATGACCTTGACCAATGGGGCTCTGACCGAAGGGATATGTGGCTGGTACACTTCTTGGTTTAATTGGACGTTTTGAAATAATAGCAACGTAAATAAACAACCTTCGATTTATCGCTAGTCAAATGTTTATTAAGAAAAAACATGGCGATGTACAAAGAAAATCAGATTCAAACAATTCAGAATAAAAGTAACTTTAGCTTTGGGGCAGTGGCGTATTCTGCTCAGTGAGCAGGGGGATGCGATCAGAGTTTTACGGAGTAACAAGTATTGTAGTATAATTCCTTGGCCAATGACCCCCATCTCGATCAGGTTTTTGTTCGGTTTCCCTGGTTCCTTGAGCAAATGCTGAGATGGCCTCTTGTTTCGCTTCTGGACAGTAATATAACTTCTCTCTCCACCCAAAACATCATATTGACTCGTCATACACATTTGTAATTGAATATGTCACTCAATAAATAGTATTATTAAACAAGGTAGACGAATTAAGGTAACTAATTGACATCGTACTATATGTTCATGTATACCATATTACGAACCTACTGTACCATCTTGGAGAATTGCTGATATTTGTGTTGCTTGCTCTGTCAGTAATAAACAAAATAATACAAAAAAGTACTTTGAAACACAAACAATAGACCTAATTGTTTAATTAGAGGTCGATTTGCCATCTTCTAGCATAGTTGAGAATTCAATATTTTTAAAATCTTTCAAATGACATTGTGAGTTTTCACTTATCGTTTTCTGCCTCGTGTAAGCCCCGCAACAAACTACACCAAGGAATGTGCGACGAGAAATGTGGAAAATAGAAACAAGGGACAAATATCGACCCCCACACACTTGAAAGAGTTTTCTCTTTCACCTCTGCGGAGGCGTAAGAGTTCCTCGCTCGAGTTGGTCGGCGACCGAGTTTTCTCGGACACATTTCTACTCCATTTGTTACACGACATTTAGGCGTTCGTTGCCGCAGGAAAACACTAAACAGTGCGTAAAACTGAGCGAGATTATAATATTTAGCAGTAAAAGATGTGATAAACAACCAGTTTTTTAATTGTTTACTTGATTTTTTTCTTTAAACGGAAACGAACAAGAAGAAAATTTTTGCGAAAGATATTCTTACTTGAATGAAGCCCGTTCATATTGAGCAATATAAAAATAAAAATTTGAAGCAAGTAACATGATAGGATATTTTGAAAGAATCGAATTATTTTTTTTTTCTAAATTCGTATTTATTATTTGTGAATGGTTATGAATTAGAGAGCTGTTGGGCAACGGCGGCTCCTGATTGGCTAGGGGCTACCGTGATCCGCCGGAGACTGCCTGGACCAGGGGTCTGCTTTATTTTCATATGTTGAAATCCATTTTACATTGAACTTAACATTAGCATATGTTGCATGTGCTAAACACAGTAGAATAATATTATATGTATTACAAACATTGCGTACAAGAGAATAAACTGCAAGTAGGTTATCACTATTTAAATTAACAAAATACTCATGAAAATATAGCAGCGCGAAAAGCGCTGCTTCGTATTCTGCTGTGAACATGTTCGCGGCAAAGTACCTCGGCCAGCAGAATACGGCATTTAAATCAGGACACACAAAAGAACAAAAATACAAGAATGGAAGCTTGCGTCAGCGTAGACTTGAACACACAGCTTGTTTGACGGGTCTTGGTGCGTGGGTGTTGGTTGCAGCCGTCGTAGAAACGGTATGGCCGCTTCTGGCACGATATTAATAAATTTTGCCAGCGGGTAAGTGGACTTGGAGTCGATAGCAAGCCATCCTACTGTGCCGTACAAAGATAATATAAAACGTGCATAACGTAGCCGGGTGCTAGGCACGCTTGCTACCGCACGTACGCATCGGCGGGCAGTTTTCTGGTGGAGGTCGAGTTACAGCCCCAAGTATTTCAGCTTTTCGTGAGAACAAGCACACTCTTTTTCAAATTAATGTTAAAACCCACCTCACGCAGTCCCTCTGACCGGGTGGTCCTAGGTTCGAGTCCCGACGGTGGCAGGATTTTCGACACTGGCTCTTTCTTGTCATATCCACACCCCTTACACGCACACACTTACACTAACGTGCACTACACTACCACACATGTCGGAAGACCGGTCGGGAGCTTAGAGCTTGTCACGGCTGGGGTGGTGCTCCGCTTATGGGAGATACCTGGTTGAGAAAATCCCTGCTAGCGGAAGGTAGGTCGGCGCCGGATCTCGCCATACAGCGGGGGAAAGATCATCCCCACGTCCCGAGCAAAAACATACACTGCACTCACGGGAGTGATGGCCCTGGTGGATTAAGTGCCCGGAATCGCCTAACAATCAATGAATCCATTAGTCAGCTACTGTCAAACCAACATGCTTATGCATACTTGTTTATGTTGAAGACGTGGCGTGTGAAGGAGAATATGTATATTTTAAATTATAAACAATTTACTTTATTTTCCAAACAAATTAAGGAGTTTTGCCCAAACAACTGCTTTCTCTGGGCGTCACGCTCAAATAGGTGAAGTAAACATATTTGTGCAATATAAAGCGACTTCTGGGTTAGGATGATTGACGCCAAGTATGAGGAGGGTAATAGTTTCTAATTTAACTTATTGTTCTACAAATATTAACATGATTGTTTAAGAAGTAGTAATAATTATTCATTTGTAATCTTGTTTCATACGTTCATTGATTATATGTTTTTGATTTACGTAATATGCGATGTACGTTTTTGTTAATTTTCATGGCCGTCTGGAAACGTCTGTATTATAGATACATAATTAAACGATTTCGAACACTTCTCTCAGTTCTGATTGGCTGTTGTGTACTTTTAATTGCACGATTAAGTTTTAATTGCACTCATGTCACAAACACAATGATTACCAACGATTTTTAATGCAATAATGAGCATATTTAGTTAACTAAACGACAAAATTTCGTAACATACAGATAGGTCTAAGTGCACTTAACAAACCTGCAGGGTTGCATATTAATAGGGGTTAAAGACGCATGTGACCGATAATGTTTATTAACCTCATTCAAAAATTGTGCGAAAACAACCGGTTTTTTTTTTCTTAAAAAATTGACCTAAAGATTTCTTTTAAGAAAAAAATCTCTATCATCAATTTTGTATTTTATTTTGCTAATGTTGCACAATTTTCTAATACACAGAGAGTTCGTTGAAAATAAGAGCAAAACCGCATTCTTATTATTTGCTTATTGCTATATCTGAGGGAAAAATTAAAAGAAAAAAATCAATGCCGTTTCTGAGAAAATAATTGCTTAAAATTGCCTACATTTCACGCAAAAATGTGCGAAACCAACACATATATTTCAAAAAATTGTACATGACTTCATTTCAAGATCTGTATTTGAAGAACAGATTTTATTAAGAAAAGAATATCAATCTTCAATATTGTAGGTGTAAGAAGACGCTCCAAAACACTTGAACCTTTACAACTTGCGAAAATTCTGGGAGTTTAATGAATATGAAACACGCGCCTTTTTTGAGCGTCCAAGGAAAACGTTTAATGAACAAAATTGGAGACATTGTTTTGAAAATTTTGAAATTATTGAGAAAGCTTCATTTAAAGTAGGCCTCAAATCAAAAAAATCCCTTTCTAACTCGCAGGGCCCCGAGATCAGTAAAATCGATCGGGGCATTTTTTTAAATTTTTATATTTTATTTTTAGAAAATCATCTGAACGGATTAGGCGCTAGCATTGACCATAGACATACAGACACGCTGTGCCGTCGATCAATGTTTTGGTATCAAGGACCTACAAAACGTGAATTCTGTTCAAGTGTTATTGTTGAAGGAAGTAATTTGTTACGTATAGAGACATCCACTTTTTTCGATATCAGGGCGGCATTTTACGAGTTTTTCTGTCAGAAAATTGCTGATTTTTGCAGCAGCATTACAATTATTTCCCTTTAGTATGTATGTACGTAGTAAGGCGAGGAACTAAAAGTTTTGGCGATATGTAACTTCAGAATTCGGAGAAAACTAATTAACACTGCTAAATATATTTTTTTTACTCTGTAACTCGAAAAATAAAACTGATATTGACAAACGTCTAAGTTGCAATCCAAGGACTGTTGGTAAACCATTGAAACAACATTTTTAACGGAAAATTTGCATTTCTTAACTTATAAATTCAGAATGTTCGTGAGAACTTTACTTTGTGTCTTGGTGGTTTTGGTTTCATGTCTCCTGATATTCCTTTCTGCTGTTACTAGCAACCAGCTGGTAACCACGTCTGCCTTGACTTGGTGCGCGTGTGGTGCATAGTCCTTGACATTGAAATGTTGACGTGAGTTCCCGCGATATTCGTTTTCAGTGTGAACTGTTATCATGTCTAGTTTTCTCGAGGGATTTTTACTTTGAAGTATATTTATAATTGCCACATATCTTTAGAGGTGTGTCAGTTGCTGTTATTTGTATGATGTCGCTGCAGAAGTTGTCACCAACCACAACTAGACGTATATCGAGCTGTCAGGCAATATCATCAGTATCCGATGCTGTTAAAGAACTGGTAGAAAATGCCTTGGATAGTGGAGCATCTGCTATTAACGTGAAGCTTGTAAGTTAGATTGTTTGTATGTAATTAGCCGTACATATATCCTTATTTATTATTTAAATTTGTTTTTATTTCAGGTTAATTATGGACTTGCCAGAATTGAGGTGCAAGATGATGGCAGTGGAGTACCATCTTCCGATGTAGAACACATGTGCTTGCCACATTATACGTCAAAAATCAAAGATTTTTCTGATCTTGGTATGTTCAAAATATTCAAATACTATATGACCAGATTTGATTAGATGTTTCCAGATCCAGATGTTTAATACACCATATAAGAACCATATTTGGTTCTTATATGGTGTATTAAAATATCACTATGTGGTGAGATTGGCCGGTATTACATGGTAAAAGATATTTGGCAAATATCTTTGATAAACATTGGGTAAGGTCGTTGAACTTTGACCAATTTATTACACAGTGTCCAACATTTTAATAGTTGCCCATTCAAGATGGATGACAAACTAATTACTATGTTTAGTGCCACTATGCTCAATAATAACAACCTTATGTTTATTGCTGAAGAAGAAAAGGGTAAAGAGGAAACGTTTGTGGGCGAGGCCCATGGATCGCATGTCATGAACAAAGAGGCATCAATTATACTTTTTATTAAATAACTTCGAACTGAAGACCTAAAAACCTATATGAATTATTTGAGTATGGACAAGGCAATATTCAATTTCCTTTGTTCGAAAGCTGGTCCTCTGATTTGCTGACAGATTACTCCCTTAAGAAACGCTATTAGTTTTGAGGAATGCCTCCTCATTACCCTCAGATTTCAAGCAACAGAAGAAACTTACACCAGCTTATCGTCCAGCATCAGAATTCCACAGTGTAATTTATCTAGAATTTTTCCAGAAACTTGCCAAGCCATTTACAATGCACTGAAAGGAGAGTTTCTCAAGGTAAGAAAAGAACGCAATCAGTTTTCTCAAACATTTTATTCAGTGTCACTCTCATACTGAATTTCTGCTGGTGTCATTAAGGTTCTTAAAATATCAAATCTTCTTTGTCCCATACATCGATGAGGACTCTTTGAATTTTATTTTGGCCCTCATGAAAATCCCCCCTCCCGCATCTCTAATAATCCTCATCTCTACTCCTACAAATTGGGAAAATGAATCAATAGGGTTTTTGTTTTTTCCCCATATCTCTTCATTTTATAAGTTTTGTAATTTCCGACAGTAATTCTTGCTTGCAATAAAAGATTATCTATCAAATCTTCTTCTTTGGGGGGGGGGGGGAATTGCCTCTTCATCGATAAGTAAACGTGAATTGATCCTGAAAACAAAAAAACCATAGCAAATGAAATAACTGCAAAAAATGTACTATTATTTTATTATTATTAATTATTATTATATTCATATATTATATTATTGGTGTATAGGCTATTACTACCATGCTCCACCAATTAACCGTGTGGAGTTTTCCAGGATCAGCTTTTTCAAGCTGTATTCCTGGATTACAACAAGGTTGTTACGCCTTGAGGTGTCAATTATGAGATGAAAGGATGATGATGATGAATGAATGATGATGAGATGAGAATGATGTGGATGATGAGAGAGGGAAGGGACAATCACAAATACGACCATGTCTACGCAGGACTCGAACCTGCAGCTTCCTCGGTACAGGCGACGGCTGCCGCAACCGTCTGCGCCATGGGGCCAACATTATTATTATTATTATTATTATTATTATTATTATTATTATTATTATTAATGTGTTCGTATTCAGGTATGATTAGAGGGTGAATCAGAAGTTCACTTTATCCCAAGACATTCTCTAAAGAATCCACAAAATCGGCCAAGATGAAATAATATTAACAAACTGTACGCTTGCAAATAGATCATGTAATTTTCTGTAACTTTTTTTTCTTCTTTTTCTTTTCTTTTTCCTTTCTTTCTTTTCATTTCAAACGAGAAGATTTGATAGTAATTGTATTTTCTGAGAAGTTCATAAAAGTTATTTTATTATATACTCATTTAAAATATAAAGGTCCAATTGATATTTTCTCCTAGTGCACTTAGTCAACACTTCAAAATTAACTTATACTACTAGTTTTACTTTTTTGAAGATACCAACAGCATTGGAATGAAAACAGATTGCAATGGAATTCGAAAAAAAAAAACGGAATGTGTTCAGTACCCTAGGTGCAATGAATAGCAAACTCGTCTGACTCATCAGTCATCCTCACCTGGAAGGATCACATTTCTATAATTACAAATCTTTACATAGTATAATGTTATTTACTATTGCCGATGCAAAGTATAAATGTATATACATTGCTGTTGGAACAAAGGGCCCCATTGGTGACAGTGGCATCTTCGCAAAAAGTAAACTAAAGAAATGCCTAATGGATAGATCAATTCTTAATATTCCGGAGGGGAAAAGACTGCCAGGTACAAAGATAACAACTCTGTATGTTCTATTGGCTGATGATGCCTTCCCTTTATCATACTAGGTAATGAAACTATTCCCTTTGGAAAATATACAATATAATATGACAAGCGAGGAACAGGTATGTAGTTATAGGTTTAGCAGGGGCAGGCGTATGTTGGAGAGCAAATTTGGGATTTTCGCAAAAAGATTTAGAGTTTTTTTAACGTCCATAAATGTGTTACCTGACAAGGTAAAATGAATAACGTTAACAGCTTGTGCATTGCACAATATGTTGATTATAAAAAAAGTATGCATTACACAAGGCATGAGATTACTTCTCAAAGTAAGGAGGGAAATAGATTTTTAGCAGTCCAAACAGATGAGGAACTTCTTGCAATGCTAGCCCTGAGCTCACAGATGGAGGAAACCGCTATGGTCATGAAATAAATGAATGTTTCAAAAGATATTGTAATGATGCAGGTAAAGTGCCATGGCAGGAGAAATATAATTGATTGTACCTTTTTTCCATTTTCTTAATTTGGTAGATTTTGTGTGTCAAGGCTGGATGTGGATTCGTCCACTTTCATCGAGTTATTAAGAAAATCCAGCAGAGCAAACCAATAAACAGTGGATTTATAAGCATCAGATCCACTGGCACCACTTCTTATGCTAGTAGTAATAAAAAAAGAGAGAGAGACAGAGAAGAAGTTAAGTTACATATTATCATTCATGTATAATTGTAACATGCCAAAGTAATGAAAATAAATGATTTTTTTGAAATTTCATTTCAAAATTTGTTTACCTTCTTTTTTCCATTCAGATACTGACTCCTTAGCCCGTTAATTTTATTTTTTACTGCTTGAATCAAGCTTGGATCATGACCTGCAATTTCCAGAGTGAGAAATCCTTTCTTAGGTATTGTAACGTTTATTTTTATAATATGGATGTATGGTGCTTTGCAGCAATTCCAGCTGCTCATACTCAAATATTAAAGTTTCGTAACAGCAATGCTCTTTGTCCGATGCCACCATGTTCCCAAGTATATGGAAAACTTGAACGTTTCAGACATTTTATAAAAGAAATCTCTTATCAAATATGAGCTGTGACACCATCATATTTCTTTTATAAAAGATCTTTGGCTAAGTTATTTTACAGTGTAATACTGGCCATTGAGTGTGCTTGAGACCTTCAAACATGTCATTTTACAGAGTACTCAACCACCCCCAATAGTATAGGAAACTCAAGTGAATGATTTTAAATATATACTGTAAGAATTTCCAATAAAAAAATTCTTGTACTTTGCAGTAAGAAACAAAGGTGTGTTTCTGTAAGGATGCTTGATCTGCAGTCCACAAAGGCAAGTCAGTTCTCAGCTGGAGATTTTGGGCTGCAATGTTTTTGTAGATGTAAAAGCTGTTGTTTCATTGATCTCAAAAATGAATTCTACATTGAAAATTTTAACTGGACCAAAGCTCGATTACATGTTAAGAACGGTATTGATAAGAGCTGCTCTTTATTTCTATTACTGTTAGATATTTTATATTTGTTGAGTATGTGAAATGTAATTGAATTCCATCCTTTTACATGTGCATTGGCATTTAATAACCTGAAGAAACCTCAATATTTAAAAAGTTATTCATTCTAAGTTGTTTCACTCTTAGAATTCAATGTAAAAGAACTTAAAGATTGAAATGTAATTTGATTCTTTTTTCTAATTATATCCTGACATCAGTTGGGCTCTTCATCATACACAGTAAAATATATGTACTTTTTGTCTCTAACAAACAGTTCAGCAACCGAGTATTTTGGCATAAAATGCATTGGGCAGACTCAGGTATGTTTTTATGTTAATTGTGTTGGGCAAAAGCCAGATTCTTGACGCCATCTTTTATATGCCTGGTAAAGTCCCAACTGTACCCTAAAATTGATAATGCTTTAGTTCCAGACTTCGGAAAGACATGTGGCTGAACTGAGATGCCTACTTCTACTTCTTTCTGAATTTTTTTTTTTTTTTTTCCCTCATGATTAGCTCTAGTTAATGTTCAAAGGATTCCAATTTTTATTACTTGTGTTCTTATATTAGGTGTTTGCAAAATGTTGTGATGTTCTGAATAATTTTACACATCAATAAATACTAGTTAAGTTACCACACTATTATTTTATTCTTTGTTGTTTATTTCAAAAGCCCATGGAAAGTGTTTTCATTAAACTAAAAATATTAGGTTATATTTAACCAAATTAGATTGACCAAAAATTCATTATTGAAAGGCTGAAATATACAGTAATACAGTAGTGTTCTTTCACTGAGACCTCTAGTCAAACCTAGGAACACCTGTGCTACAGTCTGAGACTATAATATATACATTGCATCAGCCAAGAATACAGTGATAGATTACCTTTCTTATTTTTTTTTAAATTTAATATTCATTACTTTCCAGGTAGTAAGTTGGAAACTTATGGATTTCGGGGTGAAGCTTTAGCATCATTGTGTAATATAGCTGATGTTGAGATAACAACACGAACTCTAAATGATAAATTTGCCTCTTGTTTCACGTTTGACAAAAATGGAAAGATTTTGGACAGTAAACCATCACATTTTAAGAAAGGTATAAATGACAATTATGAGATTTTTCTGAAATTTTCCGTTGAAAGCTCATTTGATTTTCAATGTATCTTTATATTTTTAGGGACTACAGTTGTAGTTTCAAACCTCTTTAGCAATGTGCCTGTGAGAAGGAAGTTTATATCATCTTCAAATAAAGCTAAGACAGAGTTCAAGAAGACGGAAGTGATAGTGAAAAATTTTGCTATAATAAATTCTGGTGTTTATTTTTCTTTCTTTCATAACAAATGTATGGTATGGCAAAAGTCACCAGCCCAAACATTAAAGGAATCTCTTAAGGGTATACTAGGATACCCAGTTGCCAATCAATTGGAGGAAATATCAACTGATAAAAATAAGGTGAAGTTTTCCTACACAATTAAATATCTGTCTAAATAGTGTATTATGATGTAAACTTGTTTACTTTGTACATTGTACATTTGATATGAGAAGGCCGCTGTATTTTAAATCTACAAGTGATGTTATCGGTATATTGTTTTACTAAAATTTTGTTATAAATTTATAAGCAGAGAAGGGATTAATTAAAAGCAAAAACCACTTGTGCAAATAGCACATTTATTGAATGGTTGCAAAGTTGAATGTAAATGATGTTTACATTACCCTATTATTGATCATAACGTTTAACTGCAGTAATTATAATTACATTGAATGCAATTTCAATTGCAATTACAGTTTCAATTTATAGAAATATACAAAAGTAATTCTGTCTGTTATTTCTATATGCTCCATTGTCTTGTTAATAAGAAAGATTTCACTCCTCTAATTGCTAATATTTATATAGTTTTTATTCTTCTCTATTCTAGAATTCAATTGTACTTGTAGTTCCAAGAAAGGATTGCAAAGACATGGCTACTCTTTGTTTTGCTAGCGTTGATGTCATGAGAACATTCATTAACCAACGACCTGTGCGTTACAGCAAGCTACAAAAGGTAATTGTGACCTCTTTGTATTTTCCTTGTATCTATCAATTGTTCTATTGAGGGTTTCTTTTAATATATTTCTCAATACTGTTTCTAAGAATTGTAAACTTGTGGTGCTACAACAGCACATACTTTTTGTGATATTTGTGTTACTAGTCGCAGAACTTTTCTTGATGTCTGAGCTCCCTAGTCCTCAACCAGCACGACTTGTCAAGGACTGGCCAAAACCTTAGTGTCACTTGGAAAGGCGTGGCAAGGTTAGGGCTGTCTACCACTGCTTTTGAATGAATTCAGCTCTTGCATTTTCGTTGTCCCTTAACTGTGTCATGTTTTTGTGACGATATTTTGCTTCCCCTCTTGGCTTTGCGATTTGGATTTTGGTTTTATTTGATGTGGAATATTATTTGGATTCTGGCAACAATATTTTTCATGGACTTCTGGAATAGGATTTTTATTTTTGGTTATAATTAGATACAATGGCAGAGCCAGTCCTAGGACCGTTTCAGGAGGTTCTTAGAACACAATGCGAAGGGGTGAAAGAAAAGTAATGTCAAAAGTTGCTGAATGTTGTGAAACTGAGAAAGCCAAAACAGATCTTTCACCTTTACATCAGTTTCAGAAGAGAAATTCAGAATGGAAATCACAGTGGGAGATCAATTAATGTAACTGAGAATCCAAGTGATGATATCAATTGTACTGAAGATGACAATTAAGTATGTGTGTACACTAATACCATATCTCATTAATAATCAATATTATCATTTACTCATTATTTTTATTTGTGGTATTTGTTTGTGGTTTTTTATTACTTGAGTATTTGTTGTATTTTATTGTCTATAATGTCTTGTGTATTAATAGTGAAAGAGGTGTGAATAGTCATAGTATTAATAATGTTACTGTTGGTAACACCCATCTGAAGTGACATAGGTCTGTTATTCCCACACAGTGCTGAGAGATATCAAGAAAGGTTGCACGACTAGTGCATGAACGTGCAAAAATGTTTGCAACCAGGCAAAATTTATTTATGTTTCCATGTCAGAGTTTGAACTGTGATTCTTAGATTTAGCATGTCATCCACATTACCCCTACACCACTAGCCTCGGAAGTAAAACAAAAACAAAGTTGAGCATTTGCATTTACAATTTTCGGAAATGTAAAGATTTTACATTATTTCAAGATCGAATTTTGAAAAATTGATTTCATTAGGAACAAAATCTCTATGGACAATATTGTAGTTATAGAAAGGTAACGAAAATTTTCAGACTTCTACAATTTTCTAAAATATAGAGTTCAGCGAAAATGACACCTGCGCCATTATATGTGTCGGTCCTCTATTAAATAAAAAACAAACTACATTTTGAGCCATTTTTGAGAAAATTTTGGAAATGTCGAATCATCATGTAAAGTACCCCCCCCCCCAAAAAAAAATATTTTCTTCTAAGGGTTCGTAGAGCGTGGAGATCAGCGAGATCGATCGAAGAGTGTCAATTTTGGAAAAATCGTGTGAAAGGATTAGGCGCCGTTGTCCACATTGTACTCAGGCGTTTTGCCGTTAACCAGTTTTACGGTATCATGGACTCACAAAACGTGGTTTGTGTCTACATAATGTATTATAGGAAGTAGTCTTACTACATATAACAACAAAATGTATCCAAATTTTGGGTATCGGGGACCCACGTTTAAAGTTTTCTGTCGAAAAATCACTTTTCTCTGCAACTTTATAGTAGTCTCTCTTTACTACGTGAGTACTTAGAAGATGAGAGTAAACTAATGTTGCTGTAACAGCACATACTCTCTTGCATTTTTTATTTTTCTTTCCTTTCTTTTCAAATTCAGGTTCATAAAGTTGATTTGCCATGCGCTTTACCGTTACAAGACGCAGTCGCTTATCTGTACTTGCCTTTGCCGGCGCTTATTATTTCTCACCTATGCAATTTTCGGGAAATCGGGGATTTCAACGAAGAGACCTGCGCTATTCCTTTAAGAGTTCTTTACGTTATCTGAACGGCTGAACGTTTTAGGCACTTGCATTTAGCACGGGCAGACTGACAAACACATTTTGCCGTCAATCGATTTTTCGGTATCAGGGACCCACAAAACATGGATTCTGCCTACACAGAGTATTAGATGAAGTAATTTACTTTATATAGGAACAAGATTTCTCCACTTTATCTTTACCAGGGTCCGATAGTATGATTATTTTTCTGTCGTAAAATCGCCTATTTCCGACACAAGATTGCAATTTCTCTTTCTACAGAAATCGCAAAGCGGGAAAGTAATAATAGATACATCATCAATTTTTACCATTTTTCGGAAATAATTTGTTGGAACTTTTTGTTTCAACGTAATCCACAAATTTTATAATGCAGTGTTCACACTTTTTATACTTCGCGATTGTTCTAATTACTTGACAATTTTCTGCAAATTATTACTGGCAGCCCGTGTTCCAGGCCCTGTATCAGCACTGATATCCGCAAGAACACGCATATAATATCATATCGCTGAAATAAAGTTGATATAAAACAATATGCTGCAAGTAATGTGTGACACTATGTAAGTTTTTCTCTACGACATCTCTATTTTTGAGTAAAAGATCGAAATTAATTCAGCAAAAGACCTGTGGGTAGATTAATCAGGCGAGGTTCGATGTACTACATCGATATACTACTCTCCAGTTGCCTCATGCGCGTGGTGAAAAAGCTTCCATATATCGTTTCTGAAAATTGAATGCAATAGAAAATGGATTAAACAGTTCTGCAATCCTCAGAATCTTTCAACAGGATGTTCTTCCAAGAGAAGAAATTCCCTTTATCCGTTTGAGGGCTGGGTTCAATGACTGGAAGACTGGATGGATTTCAGGGATTGGGCGCGCTAAGTGCAATGTAATAGTTACTGGATTTTGAGGAACCTTTATGCTATTTTTAGCCAGGATAGAATAGTTAATGGTAGAATAATACAGTTATAAACAACGAGAACAAGCAGGAAAAGATATTTTCCCGAATAATTGAAAAGAGTCTATATCTAGAACCTGTTTTCTTGATGATAATCTGTAGATTTTTACTTTTTCGCGTTTACTTCGTAAGAAGGGAAAGTATTGTAATCGTGCGGCGGCCAATTTTCAACGGAAAAAACTCTATCGCCGTGTCCTGGTAAGAGAAAGTTGACAAACTTTGTTTCTGTATATTGTAAATTATTTCCTCCAATACATGGTGTAGTCAGAATCCATGTTTTGCGGGTCCTACCGAAAAATTGACGTCAAAACGTCCGTCCGCCTGACTATAGGTCAGCGCTAACGCTTAAACTGTTGAATTGATATTCCCTTATCGATTTAAATGAACTGGAGACTCTATGAGTTTCAAGCGGATATTTTGATTTTGATGGGTATTTTATGGAACGCCTCAAACGTTTTTAAAAAAATACACTTAATTTTTCTCTCGAATAGGGGTGAAGGAGAATGTCTGCAGGTCTCATTTTTTGGTAAAACCCCTGATTTTTCGAAAATTGCAAAAGTTCGGATTTTTTCGGCGTCCTCCTACAACTACAGATTGAAGATACAGATTTTTTCCCTCTGATCTTTCCTGAAATCTATTCTTTGAAGGCATATATTCAAATTAGAGAAACATGCCTTCCGGCCTCGTGCTTTCCTGCCTACGGCCACGCCGAAGAAATTGTTCTTTACCAGCGTGCTGAAGTCTGCGGCGGCATGGAAGGGGGAGATTGGTATTTTGGCAAATTTTACTTTACGACGTATTAGACGGTTGGGCGCGGAGTTGGATTCAGGGAGCATGTGGCCGTCGCACTATTAGCTCGCATTTGTTTAATTCTTCCCGGAAGTACGAGGAGCAATAATTGTTGGTACCCTTAGTTTATGAAGCCACCAGGGGCGTTGAGTCAATGGCTGTGTTGAAAGCGCCGCTTCCCTGTCAATTTAAAAGCACAATTTTTGTATTTGAAAATACGTTTTGTTGCTCTTTCGTCCAAAGTTTGTGTTGCTTATCCCAAATTAAATTTTGAAGGTCAGTATTCCCTGGTGGTTATTGCTGGTTTGCAGTTCACAAAATTAAACTGCGTAATGTATACTGCAGCCCATGAAGCGAACAAACCGATCCCAGGAGCTCAAGCCAAGGTCTCCCGAATAATTGAAAAGAGCCTATATCTAGAACCTGTTTTCTTGATGATATCTGCAGACAACTGGGAGCTCTTCCCAAATAAATTAAATTACAGGGAAACGTGCAAAGTAGTCTTGGTTAAAATTTGTACTGTTTCCTATTGCTCTGTATTTCTTTAAATATGTTGTGTGTAAGTTATTCATTTTGTTAAGCATAATGTTGTTGGTGAATATATTATATAGTGTTTAATGTCAAAAAATTGCCAAAGTAATATTATGTCATTGAGCACAAGTGCGTAGTGTAGGCAGACTGAATCTGCATATCTCTTAGGTGAATTGGAAACTCACATCCAACATAGATGACATAAAACTTTGGCAGGCAGAGGTGGTGAAATGTGACTGGTTGTGGGCAGAGAAGCCCGGTGACTCGTTGATCCATAATAGTTGAAAGAAACATCTCTAACAAGAAGAAAATAGGGCTCTCAAGAGAAGACTCCACATAGTGATTTCATTTTGATTTGTGCCATCTAACAGCCTACAAAGTTTAAAAGTTGATGAAATTCAGTTTCCTTATGCCTAACTAATAAAAAAATTATATTTCCTGAATTATCCATGAATCACACTTATGTGACTCATATCTTAATATGACAGCTTCCCTTGGAGAAGAAAGTCACGCTATGCCACTGGTAGCCACTAGCGGCTACTGTTTTTGCTTAAGTACAATCATGTGAAAAAGTACTGCCATCCTTCAGCAACAAAGAAATATATTAGTAAAATACATCGTATGATGAGAATTCCCCGTGCTATTGGTATTGGTTATTGGGGTTAGTGTGTATACTTGATATCTAAGAATTGCACCTATTTCTTTCTGTTTATGAAGTCATCTTTGTTCTAATTTTTATAATTTTAATCTTCTTTTTTTTGCCCCAGTGAAAAATGGATTGATGATGGCTTTGTTCTGTGGCATTCAACATGTTTTTTAATTTCATTGTTACAGATTGTGTTGAATTGTATTGCAGAATACTTTGGTGTCAATTATCCTAATGGAAAATACCCTATTTCTGTGGTGAGCATTAAAGTGGCAGCTTCTGCTGTAGATGTCAATATTGAGTCAAACAAGTCGAAAGTAATGTGTCATGATGAAGTAAGTAGCCAAAGACTACCTGCCTTTTTTTGTGCAGTGTAATTATTTTATTTTGATAACAGTTACAAATATTGTTTGGATATATTTTGTAATTTTGCTTAGTGCAGTTTTCATTACCATTTGTCACTGTTTATAGAGTGATTTATTTGAATCAGTTGAAGAGTTTTTGAGATCGTATTACACATTGCCTAGCGTACAATGTAAAACCAAACCATCTGGACTGGAAGAAGAAAAAAATAAATCATGTTCCCTCCAATCTAAGCAACTAATAAATAATGCAGTTGAACAGATAGATCAAAGTAAGTAATTCTTTGTGTTTTTAATGTCTTTATTGGGGGAAAATGAATTGTCTCCTTGTTTTCTAGTTACCTTGTAATTATTTCTGCAATTACAAAAAAAAAATGTAAATGTATTAATTCTCCCCCATTCATATAAGAAATATAGTTTTTACTGTTTGGAAAATAGGTAAATATGTTTTAACACCTCCATTATCATTCTTTCCATATTGATGTAGTAAATTCGACACTGCCACTCGGGCACCAGGGAGATTTCATTAATCAGTGAACATTGATTGACGGTGAACATTCATTGACGTCTCTCACAAATTCATGGGTTTCAATACTCTTCACTGTAGTATTGGAAAGAAGCCAGTATGGTTAGCTCACCCCAATCCTTTTCCATGTCATCACATCACCCTTCTAAGAAATAAGTACAGTGCCTGTTATTACTGCTGTAATTCTAATGCTGCTGTTTTCATTAGTAAATAATTTGTGGTTTTTCCTGTAAAACACTTTGTGAATCTTCAAGTTAAAAAAAAAAGAGAGAAAATGAAAACAAAACACAGCTTTTTAGGTGACCAATACCCTAATAGCAAAAACAACTATAAACAAATATATATATATATATA
>BOPP01000081.1:2509145-2534436 GCA_017312745.1 Gryllus bimaculatus
TATATATATATATATATAATGGGGGGCAGGGCTGTGTTATAAACCGTTAGTAAAAATTTGACTATTTACAAGACTAAAGTATTCTCCATAATTTTCCCAAGAAATTATGTTTTCAACAAAAAAATGGGTCCTGAAATTAAATCTTAGAAACACTCTAACGGGTTATAAATACTAGTTTTAATGACATTTAGAAGAGTGGTACCTCACAAGCACAATGTTGACTTTAAGCTACAAAAAGTGATATCGGGCACTGAGCACCAATGTTTTACTCTAAAACCCATTGAATTATTGCTTAAGTTGTTATTGTTGATGCTTGACGAAATTTATAAAGGTTTTTGGATGTTTTTATCACTGTGATTAGGCTATTTGAATTGTTTTACTTGTTAGTACCCATTTCAGATTAATAAAGTACAGTAAAATCTGTCTATATTGGAACTTGTACATGTTGGAAACCTGCTGTAAATGAAATTTTGTTTGAGGCCTGTGAAGTTAAATGGCATTTTACATAGCATAAAACGGAACCTGTCCAACACGGAAAAAGAATGATTTACCATGTCCTATGGGGAAAAACTTTATAAAACAGAATTTATATCAATTTAGTGAATTTGGCAGAGACATGAAATATTCTAAATGAAATGAATGCATCTCCAAGGCTGTTTTAAATTTTCTATTCCTGTGACATGCGGTTTAGGTACACAGTTAGACCTTTGGGTCGCTTGATTCTCAAGCCATAATCCATAGAGAAATTTCCTCCCTCCTGAGTCTCTGAGCATGGGAAGATGTATGGTATGACTTCTATTCACGCATCTCCCTGTTCCGCGTTGAAAATTGTAACCCCTGAGCCAAAAGTGCATCGTTCGGAAAGTCATAGTACTCTGGGCTGTGACGCATTCTGTGTCGAGTCAACAAGCAGGCTGACTGCAGTCACTAGGCAGTGAGGTGGTGGGTATTTTTATGGGTTTCACAACCAGTTTAACAATTGTTGGAAAAAAACCTAAAACTCTAACTTTAGATCAAAAGGTTAAACTTATTTCTATGTTCTTTCTTATCCGCAAGAGAGAAACTGAAGCTGTCAATGAAAATGTTTAATATTACTTTATTGGGGATTTCTTCCGTAAATACGTTATTTGCTAAAGTATTTAAATAATTATAATAAAGTCGCACACTGTACTAGTTTCAGGGTGGAAATATCAATATTACAAGTGTCATAAAATAGACAAACCTGCATAAAACAGAAACCTCCCTAAACCAGAATATGTTGTCGTGATCGATTCCGGCTTGGACAGATTTTACTGTATTCACAAAGCCTTGATTTTTCACAATAAAGAGAATGGTTTTGCTTAAGAATCTTTATAATTTACAATTTGGTTTAATTTGCTTGATAACTCATCACTATTCCAGCTTTATCAGATTGTCAAGTTGCTATGAAAGTTCCAAACCAAAATCCTCTACAAAAACCAGGGAATGAAAATCTTTGGGCTTCAGCGGATAAAGCAATGTCTTTATGGAGTGTTAAAAACATTGAACTAAAGAATATTAATAAAGTAAGTGAATGGTGTATTGTTTTAACAGTATTTATACATCTTTTGTCGCATTGAATATTTAACTTTTCTTTCCTCCTTTGTACCAATATTTAAGTACTTATAGGGACAACTTGTTTAGGGTTATAGGATGGTAGGTTTCCTCAGTACTAGCCTTTTGTGAGCATTTGCTTCCCCACTTACAGGGCATTCTGCTCATGGTGTGCTGTACTGGGGGGTAATAAGAGATTTTACTGATGTTTCTGGAAGCAGGGAGAAGATGGCGTGGCAAGCACCATGCTTCATGCACATATTTGTCCAATATTTATGTTATTAAAGCCAGTAAATGTTGGTACTCCTTTTCGAAGCAAGCTGAGTGGACCTCAGAATGGCCCTGAAAAGGACAGATACTAGACCGGATAGCCAATACGACACAGATAAAAATCCCAAGCTTTGTTGGGGTTTCAACCTAGGTCTCTCAAATTAGCAAACATGCTGCAATGACTCCCCTTTTTTTTCCTAATTCCACCAATGTTTTTACATTCTAATGATTTTCATAAAGTTTGTATCAATACCTATAAATATAGTTGCTGTACTTGGTTGTGTACTGTTTCTTATTCCAAGGAACTGAAGTCTAAATTTTGGTAAAATGAAAATGAAACGTCCCTGTAAAAATTTAGTGTAATACTAAAATAGGTAGTAAGTAATTAAGTCATAAAAAAGATTATTGTGTGGAAATTCTGCTATAATTGTATATATTGCCATGGGATTGAACAATTTTCTAGAATGAAAGACTGTTGGATGTTGAAGAAAGGTCTGAAGAGTGGAATATAACAAAGCGACCTCGTCTTGAAGGTGAAATAGAACAGCAGCCAATAAATTTTGGATCTAAAGAGACCGATAATTTAAATACATTGGCTTTTGATCAGCAGAGTAAGATAACATTTGAATCCAATATTCATAGGTGGTTCAGAAAGTAACCTCCATTTGGCTATAGAAATAAAACCAGAATGGTTTGTTTTGAATCATTGTTTTCACCTTTCTTATAGTCCAACAGTGGACTTCAGAAATGGCATGACCCCACATTATCAACTGATGATTTGTTTCAATGCTAACGTATGCCACCAAAGTCATGTCGTCGGTCACAATTCTGTTAAAAAATTCTTCTTCAAGAGTCATAATGAGAAAAAAAAAGTCTAGGGATGAGATCTGCCTATTTGTTTTGTTTTATTAATCTCAGTCATTAACTTTGGTATCCCAAACACAACATTACCTGCCTAATTTTTCAGTGACTGCATTGTACAAAACAGTCCAAGTGACTTGAGGAAAATGTTTTGAAAGTTCAGACATCACGAATCTACTGTTTCAAAACCTTTGCATCAATTTTCTCAATGAGATCAGAGACTGCAGAAGGTCACTGCTCCTCTCTTCCTCATGAGTATTGCTTCTTCCTCTTTTAAAAAATTGTACACACTGATGCCACACGTTGCACACAGTTTATGATGAATATAGGCTGCAGAAACTTTTTTGTCCAAAGGAATCTTATTACACCATGGATTAAACATTTGGCTCTTTTTTTATTATTATTATTATTATTATTATTATTATTATTATTATTATTATTATTTTTTATTTTTTTTTTAAATTTATTTATTGCAACACATGTTTTAGAGTAATAATTGCACTTTGCACAGCTGGAAGCATACTAAGCCTGTGCATGCAAGAATTACGTTTTCCCCCTCTCCAGCTCAAAAAAAGTTATGCAACAATGGAAGTTACTTTCAGAATCTCCCTTCTATATGCTTTTTTTGCATGTGCAATAGTGTTTCCTGTATTCTCCTTAATCTAAAAATTTTCCATTTAATTAATAGATTTATTATTATTATTATTATTTAAAAAAATACATTTTTTATTATAGATAATTCTGATTGTGATATTGCTCATGTAATAAATCCAAATTCAGAGAAGAGACCAGTTTTGTCCATGCAAACCAATGATCTCTGGGCATCAACAGACAAGGCCATGGGTTTATGGAGCAGAGGCTGTGTGAAATCAGAGTCAGGTGATGTAATTGAGGTTAGTTCTGTGGAATATTTACTGAATTGAAGTTATTGTACAGATTTATTTTTGTTCTTGCAGTTCATGTGGGTGATGCTGAAGTGAGCCCTTAGGAGATGAAGTTAATGGTCTAGCTTAGTTTTGCTTTTAACCTGTTTTGGCATTTTACCTTTTACAAAATATTGGATTTGGGTACTGGGATAGAAAGGGGGTGGAAAAGTAAAATAAATAAAACTGCCCCAGGGAATAAAAAAATTTGTGTGCTGAAAATCATAATTAAAGAGTTAAAAAACAAACAAATGTTTTGCTGGATTTTAATCAATTTACCTCGAGTACTGAAACAAATCATACTGAAAAAAAACTTTTTCTTAGCTTCTTATTTCAGTTTTCATTTTTTTAAACCACATTACACCTATGAATATTGACTTCCTTTATTCTTGCGATTTTGTATAGATGATAAAGATGTTTTGAGAATTTTTTCAGGGTTTTTTAAGTCCTATATGTACCCTTACAATCAACAAAAAAGAAGGAAAAATAGAAAAAAGTAATTTTCTCCTTAGTTTCTTAAGAATATCTTGTGTTCTGATGCAGATCATAAAAAGGACTAAATACAAATTGTAACCCTATAAATTCTTTACAGTTTCCCAAAATTTCAACCTGTATAATTTGAACTTGATTGCTTAATATAAATAAAACAGTAATGTAATAGTTTCTTATTTATTGTCTTAAAATTAAGTTTTGTTTTATTGACTTTTGTAGTTTTTATGATTTATGTTTATTAGAAAAGATAAGTAATGAAAAACAAAATTGTAAGAATAATATTATAACCTGTTGTAATTTGAATATTGAACGAATTAATATTTTAAATAACAGGGCTACAATTTGGAAATTGGCCCTTTTAGGATGTGCATCAGAACATAGAGTTATTCTTTTAAAAAAAAACAAAGGAAAAAAGTGCTTTTATTATTATTATTATTATTATTGGCTGTAAGGGTCAATATCAGACATGAATTCCTGAAAAAGTTCTCGCGACATCTGTATCTTCTATAGAAAATGGCATTGACAATGAAAGTCGTTACTCATAGGCTTAATGTTAAAAAAAATAAATTTATTTAAGAAGCCAAAAAAAACTTTGTTTTCATTTGCAAAAGTACTCCAGGTCAATTGATTTAAATCTGGCGAAAACTTGTTTTCTGTTTTTTACTCTTCTATTATGATTTTCAACACAATAATATTTATTCTCTGGGGGCAATTTTGCCTATCTTATCCTGCCACCCACTTTGAATGATATTAATAGAGTAGCCATAAACCCCATGTAACCTTGTATGAAATTCATTCAATAATATTTTGGATTTGATGTAATTAACTTGTTGCACAGCCAGCATTTAACACTAGAACACCCAAGCATTGGAATTAGGTGGTACCATGTAAATATACATTCACGACTGATTCAGTGGTACTCGGTACTATACACCTTGTTTCAAAACAGTTTTATAAACTTCCCACCAACAATGTGATCCCTATTTATCATACACTGCTATTCCTCGTCACCATGACAAACTTCACCTCCGCTAGCAACCTCATCTTAGCTAATGCCAACTTCATCTAGCTAAAGTTGGAAGTATGTTTTGAAGCTGGTATATTTTAGACTTTATCCTACCATTCTGGAACTGGCTAATTGGGGTATTAGACAGATATGGACTTACCCTCTAATAGTACATAGTTTAGAAAAAGGGAGCTAATGACCTCTACAACAACTCTTTGTGTCTTGGTGATGCTTATGAAGTTGTGATGATATACATGCAGCGAGATAATCGAATAAATACAAAAAAAGAAAACCCCTATGAGACTATATGTGTGCAGAAATTTTGAAAAATTACAACACCCTCTACTGATTATCTGTCAGATATTATTGATCAGGGAATAAATAGCAGGTGGTATTTGGTGAAAATCCTGTGCATGTTTTGGGCTCTAGTGTTTACAGACGGATCACTGAAAACCACCAACGAAATGACCCAGCACCCATTAACGCCCCGTGGATTCTGGAACATGTGGATTCTCACTACACAACATATTAGAAAAGTAATTTACAGCATAGGAGCAAGAAAAATCCACATTTCGGGAAATCTCATAAACTGCCATTGGTCTCAGTGTCGTTAGATCGCAGGGTTCCTAGTCAGTCACCCAACCAAGAACTCACAATGTCTCGAATTTGCTTAGCCTGCATGACTTCACGTAGTTAACAAATTCGGCTAGAGACACCAGTTTCATGGTCGTGACCTTTCAGTAGAAACATCCCAGCATTTGCCTGGATGACTGAAGGAAACCACGAAAACACCGGTTAGGATGGCTAGTATGGGGATTGAAACCGAGCCTCCCGAATGCGAAGTCTGCACGCTGTGCCCTAAGGCACTTCACTTGGTTTTGCAGCATTAGGGTCCCACAAAGAGTTTTTTGTTGTAATATAGGCATATTGTCCTGCAGAATTACAAAACTTCTCTGCACCATGTAGTAATATACAAGAAAGTGAAAATATGTTACAAGAACTTCATGAACCACCAAAAATATTCCATAATTTGTCATTATGTCTGATGATTATACATGGTGTCGAGACTTACCCACATCAAATTGAAACCATGAGTTCAGGTGACCACAAGTGACATCCCCATTCGATTCTGCATTGATGCTGAGCCACAGTAAATGCTGAGATGCTTTTGCACCAAAATTTTATATAGTCTTTTTCATTATTAGATAATGCATAAATGGTGCGGGTAAGTCTGGACACCTGTAAACAATGACCAGCATATTAAAATATTTAAACAAGCACATACAGTTTGCCAGTTCAACTGTGTGGAGTTCGGAAGTTGTTTCCCGGGTGATCGAACCGTCGATCGCCAAGGCACGGTCCTGGGCGTTCCCCTGACCCGGCAGAGCAGGCTGTTATGATTATGATAATAATAATAATAATAACAACAATAACAATAGCAATAATAATAATAACAACTTAAAATGAATAGGCCCATTTGAACCACGTGTGCATGCACCCTGAATTTACTGGGGCTCGGTAACATCTCGGTGGCAGATGCATATAATTTATCATGGGATCAGTATTTACCTACATCTGATTTTTATCCCCCAGATTTGTTAGAACCAGGTTTGGAAGATTGAAATGATGGTGAGTGGTGAAAGGACAAAACACACACACACACAAAAAAAAGTACAAAAATAAATTCAGAAAAGCAATACCTACAAGTATTAAAAAGATTAATAATGCAAATGAACAACCAAAAATAAAATAAAAACTCAAATAAGCCAAAATAAAAATAGATAAAATGTGTCCATCTGTACTGCATACCCTTCTTTTCTCACTTCACTTCACTGCAGCTTCTTTCGGTAACCAGCTGGTTCCTGCTGTTTCTAGTGTAGAGGTTCTGAATAATAAATATATAATATTTATAAAAATAAAAATTAGCCGTTACTCTGCAGTTTGTTGAGAAAATCAAATAAGTATGGATTGAAGAAAAACTTTAAAAAGTTCCAAGAACTTGAACCTTAGGTAACCAAACATTAATCTTTGTTATGCTGCCCATTTGAATATAAAGGATCAAATAATAACTCTCACCTTCCACATTCTTTGTCATTGTGTATTTTTTCTGACAGTAAAAAAGCTTTGTTTTAAGGAAATTGTGTATATTGTAAAGATTATCAGATTTGATACTTGGAATGTGTGGCAGGTTTGCATTGTAGGCAATGTCCTTTTCAACCAAATGCAATAACTTTATGAATTCTTGGTGTAGTATCTTTCAGTGCTTGACTCATTTTTCCAGGGAGGAAAGATTTAGGAAAAATATATGTTCTCATGTCCATTTCCTGGGACACAGCATCTTGACAACCAAGACCTTGGTCATGACCACTTTTACAACTAATACAGATTTCTTTGTTCAAGTCTTACATTTGACTTGTATGCGCAGGGAGGAGCTCATTTACTTCAACTCAAGTGTAGCACTAGAAATGAATCCACAAGGAAGACCATAGAGGCATCATCTGCTAAATGCAAATTAAATTTGCAATCTACAAAATCAAGTACTTCTCAATCAAAAATATTAAATTCATCTTTCCATACTGTAAGCAGTCAAATGGGATGTAAGGAGAAATCAGGTTTTGTGAATTTCTGTCGTGAGATGCGACCCAAAAGTATGTACTATACCAAATAATGAAATTAATATATAAAAAATGCTCTACAATATTAAATGTTTCCTTTTTTTCAGTTTTAGCCGAGAAACCAGGAATATGTTTTACGGAGGTAGCCAGAGTTTTATCTAACAAATGGAAAGCATTGTCAAGTGAAGAACAAAATTCCTTTTCTAAGAATGTTGAGAGTACAAAAGTCAGTATCTCAAATGTACAAAATAGGTCCTTGCATGATATGTTTAAAACACACAAAAAAAAGAAAATTATGAAATCAACTACTTTCCAAGTTTTGGCAAATGACTGGAAAATTTCACAAGCCAAGATGTAAGTACAGTAAATAAATGTGTGTGGATATAGAGGGGAGACTGTTGTATCTTCGAACATTAGATATAATTTTAAGTACAAATCACTTGTTTTTCAAGTTTCAAAATATATAATTCTATAAAGAAGCATATTTAGTATTGAAATGTTTCCTTAATATGAATAACATACAACACCTTTTCAATTTTTGCAACAAAAAAAAAAAAAAAAAAGAACATTCGGAAAGTTGTTCAGAGGTACATGATAGTTTTGTACTTATAGGTAAAACCTTGTGCACAATTCAGCTTATTGTTTGAGTGAATATAAAAAAAACTTACGGAAAATTGTTTACTTTGTGTAATAACACACTTGAAGTTTGGAAATAATGTTTTTCATTGTATTTATACAATGGAACACATGAAATTAATTTCCAAGTTTTAAGTATGCTATTACACAATACAGTAAAAACTGTACAGTGATAATTGAGACAGGGAACCTTTATTTACCATTCAGAAACAAAACAAAGAATATCTCAGCATTTGTTTAAATAAAACTTTCTTATTTTTTAATTTTTATTTTCCCTTTCTTTTCAGAGACACTTCATTAGCTGATAATTCTATGACATTTGCAAAACAAGAGTTGTTTTATATGCTGCCAAAAGGAATATGGATTTGCAGAATAGGTAAAGAAGTTGGAATTGTTCATCCGTGGTGTTTACAAGAAACAATCATCTACAAACAATTGATGGAAAGTCAGTCTGTACCTGTAATTCTCCTGGATAAACCTTTATTGATTAAGAAAGAGTGAGTATTTTTTAACTGGAAAAAATTGAAATCGGTCTCCCTTTTATGGATATTTTTAAGCTGTCTCAAAGGTGAGGAGTCCCAGATAATTTTGCAGGAAGACAATTTTTGCATACCTTTCTTTATTTTTCATTTTTCAACATGATTTGCAACACATTTTGATGATAAGTTGTCCCTTGAAGGCTAAAATTTCAAACAAATTACATTAAAATTTAAAAGAATAAACATTAAAATCTAGAAATAAAATTTATAAAAAATACAAAAAAAAAAAAAAATTATTATATACAGATCACGCTTACGAAACATTGTAGAGCCCATAAAATGAAATTTTTCAGAACAATACTAACAAAAAAACACTATTATGAAAGGTTTGTTAACAAACATGTAAACTAAAGGCTTAAAGTTTTTTAAATAAGAAATAACAAACTTTAAAAAGTTCAAAGAAGAAATTATTCAATCTCTTGTATTACCTTTTGTTCCTACCATTAATAATAAATGTGAACATATTATGAAAGACTATTAAGACATATTCTGAAAGAGTATTATCAATGCTCAGTTTAGATTTAGATTTATTGAGTCAAAAAACTAAAAACTGTATGTGACGTTTGGGGAGAAGATCATCTGTGCCCGTTTTCTTGAGTTCCAGATTACCTTCGCAACATTTTAACTATAAATAGTTGAAAGTAGAGTAAACGTTGGAGATAAATAAATGAAAATAAAATTTAAAAACATGAAATTAGCAACATTTGAAAAACTCGATTGTAACTAAAACTCTCAATAAGAAAAAGCTAATTAAGGATATTAAAGATTATGTTCCTCAATTACGTAAATTGAATGTTGGTTATAGGATTAAATGTAGACTGTCCAAAGCCGTATTTGGGGTGAACCAGTAGAAAGCTGTTAAGACGAATGAATGGACATAGGAAAATCAAAGACCTTACTTCTCATCAGAATTATGTTTCCAAACAATGCATGAAACTTAATATTTTTTTTGACTTCTCAAGCCAAAAATATTTGATGTTGAAATACGTGAGTATCAGCAGTTGATCTCAAAAAACCTTGCGATAAAGATTAATGATTCTATAAATATTGTTCTTGAAAGTAACCAATTCACTAAATTATATAATTCCCATCAGGTTAAGAATTCCCATTAAAAACGTTTTGGCTTTTTCTGGCATTTACAAGTTCTTCACCTTAGATTTCATATGAATTTGGCCCTCTTTTCCCTCTCCCCTACTTTCCCCTCCCTCCCTCCCTCCCTCTACTTCCCTCCTCCCTCCCGTCCCTCCTCCCATCCTTCCTCCCTACATCCTTCCTCCTCCCTCCTCCCTTCCTCCCCTTCCCTCCCTCCCTCCATCCTTCCTCTCCCCTTCCTCCCTCCCTTTCCTCCTCCCTTCTCCCTCTCACCCTTCCTCCCTCTCACCCTTCCTCCCTCTCACCCTTCTTCCTCTCACCCTTCCTCCCTCCCTCCCTCCTCCCTCCCTCCCATCCTTCTCCCTTCCTCCCCCCCTCCCTTCCTCCCTCCTCCCTCCCATCCTTCTCCTCCCTCCCTCCATCCTTCCTCCCTCCCTTCCCTCCCTTCCTTCCTCCCTCTCACCCTTTTCCTCCCTGCTCACCTTCCTTCCTCTCACCTTCCTTCTCTCAACCCTCCTTCCTCTCACCCTTCCTTCCTCTCACCGCTTCTTCTTCCTTCTTCCTTCCTTCCTTCCCTTCCTTCCTTCCCTTCCTTCTTCCTTCCTTCTTCCTTCCTTCCTTCCTTCCTTCCTTTCCTTTCCTTCCTTCCTTCCTTCCTTCCTTCCTTCCTTCCTTCCTTCCTTCCTTCCTCTTCCTTCCTTCCTCATTCCTTCCTTCCTTACCTTCCTCCTTCCTTCCTTCCTCCTTCCTTCCTTCTTCCTCCTTCCTTCCTTCTTCCTTCCTTCCTTCCTTCCTTCCTTCCTTCCTTCCTCTCCTTCCTTCCTTCATTCCTTCCTTCCTTCCTTCGCTTCCTCCTTCCTTCTTCCTTCCTTCCTTCCCTTCCTTCCTTGCCTTCCTTCCTTCCTTCCTTCTTCCTTCCCTTCCTTTCTTCCTTCCTTCTTCCTTCCTTCCTTCCTTCCTTCCTTCCTTCCTTCCTTCCTTCCTTTCCCTTCTTCCTTCCTTCTTCCTTCCTTCCTTCCTTCCTTCCTTCCTTCCTTCCTTCCTTCCTTCCTTCCTTCTTCCTTCCTTCCTTCCTTCCTTCCTTCCTTCCTTCCTTCCTTCCTCTTCCTTCCTTCTCCTTCCTTCCTTCCTTCCTCCTTCCTTCCCTTCCCTTCCTTCCTTCCCTTCTTCCTTTTCCTTCCTTCCTTCCTTCCTTCTTCCTTCCTTCCTTCCTTCCTTCCTTCCTTCCTTCCTTCCTTCCCTTCCTTCCTTCCTTCCTTCCCTTCCTTCTTCCTTCCTTCTCCTCCTTCCTTCCTTCCTTCCTTCCTTCTCCTTCCTTCCTTCCTTCCTATCTTCCTTCCTTCCTTCCTATCTTCCTTCCTTTCCTTCCTTCCTCCTTCCTTCCTTCCTTTCCTTCCTTCCTTCCTTCTTCCTTCCTTCCTTCCTTCCTTCCTTCCTTCCTTCTTCTTCTTCTTCCTTCCCCTTCCTTCCTTCCCTTCCTTCCTTTCCTTCCTTCCTTCCTTCCTTCCTTCCTTCCTCTCCTTCCTTCCTTCCTTCCCTTCGCTTCCTTCTTCCTTCCTTCCTACCTTCCTTCCTTCCTTCTCCTTCCTTCCTTCCTTCCTTCCTTCTTCTTCCTTCCTTCCTTCCTTCCTTCTTCCTTCCTTCCCTTCCTTCCCTTCCTTCCTTCCCTTCCTTCCTTCCTTCCTATCCTTCCTTCCTTTCCTTCCTTCCTTCCTTTCCTTCCTTCCTTCCTTCCTTCCTTCCTTCCTTCCTTTCGCCCCCTTCATTCCTTCCTTCCTTCCTTCCTTCCTTCCTTCCTCCCTTCCTCCCTTCCTCCCTTCCTTCCTTCCTTCCGTCCGTCCGTCCGAACTCACTCACTCACTCACACACACACTACTCGACCCCCAAATGCATACAAACAAGATGTGGCCGGTAATTTCCTAATTCACTCTATGTTGGCCATCTGACAAGGCCTTTTGCCGATATTTGGCAAAATATTTAATTTTATGGGCTCTGCTATGTCTGGTACAAACGATATGTATATCATAGCATTTCTTTTGTATTACATTCTAAACTTGATTTCTAACATTTTAATGTAATATTTTTGAAATTTTAATAATGATGATGATGATGGGGACGACCTATTTCCGAAATGTGTTGCAAATCATGTTGAAACCTGAAAAATAAAGAACGTGATGCCACAAATTGTCTGTCTGTAAAAGTATTTGGGCCTCCTCACCTTAAGACCTTTTAGAGTATTTTTTAACCCTCCATTGGTTATATTCGATGGTATGTGATGAAATGTTGATTTTTCTATTTATTCCGTAGAGAATTAGCTCCTGAATTGTGGCAGGCTGTTACTGATTTGGAAGTTGAGAAGACAAGCTCTAATACTTTTCAAGTTGTTTGCCCAATTGTGATAAAAAATGGATTTAATCTTGCATGGGAAAATGGTAAGATTACTTTGTAATATGACAAGAAGCACAAGGTAAAATTTATTGAACATGTTCAACTTTTTCCCTAACATTTTAGGAGTACAGCATGTTCTCGAATAGTTTACCAACCCTTTAACTGTCATGTATGTTAATCTTAAAATTGCACTGCCAGGCCACCACTAATAATACCACAGCATGTGCATCAGAATTATACCTACGGACTCACCTTGTGGGAAAAATTTGATACAGGCAGGCATGGCAGTCTAAGAGGTTACTTGTTCTTTTGTTCCTTCACACTCCTTCCAATTTGTCCTCTGTCTTCCACTTGAGAATAAGAAATTTTGACAAATGTTTATTCTTTACAGATGTATTGTTTCCATTTATCACTTTGAATGTTAAGAGACCAGTTTTCAGTTGTTTTCTTTTTTTGACAATTTCATATATAAATTCGATTAATTTATCAATCTAGCTTGACATTAAATTTTGTTTGAACTGTGTTAAGTTAATGTCAAATTTATTATAATATTTCTCTTTGTATAATACTGTATCACTTACATTGTGCTGTTTTACTCCCTGGTAGGAGAACTGTATATGACTCATGTGGCATCCACTATTCGACATTATGGCATAAGAGAACTTGAAGAGATTTTAACATTAATGAAAGATTCATCACAACTTTCACATTGCCGGCCGGTGAAAGTTGCAGCATTGTTTGAGGTACTCAATGATGTTGTACAAGAATTTTTAAATCATTATCTTCCCTTGTGTCCTTTCATAGTAGTGGTTGAAAAAGTGTTTTTCCATGCTCAGAGGAATTATCATGCTGTTCAGTTACTAGTCAATAGTGGTGCAATTCCCCCACTACTTTTGATATTCTTGAGATTTCAAATGATTTCAAATGCATTAACAGGATTAATGTTAAGACAATAAGCTAGTGTAAGAAAAGAGATCTAGTTGTTTGTCTTTGCAAAATTTCAATATATCGCATTGTTAAGATTAAGATCTGCTAGTATTCCCACTTACTGGCTTTCAAATGAAGTTTCTAGTTTTCCTCTGAGTACTTGTTGCTCTTCATATTTCGGATGGCTGCCCTTTCATTTTAACTCTAGTGCTTTCATAACAGAAAGTATTGTAACTGTGCACCGAAAAATGGTGATATTTATTGTCTCGGATACAACGTGCATAGTACACAGAAAGATATGTAATGCTGCAGTGAAATATGACGTTTTTCGAGAGACAAATTTGTATTTTGGAACTCTGATGCCAAAAAGAGGAAAGTTCTTGTTCCTCTATGTAGAATATGGTTTCCCCCATCATGTATGGTCAATATTCACATTTTGTGTGACCTTGATACCGAAAAATTGGTTCAGGACAAAATATCTAACTGTGAATAACACCAGTGCCTGAACTGTATATTTTACTTGAGAAAAGTGAATATCAGTAAAGGTATCAGTGACACCCAGACATTGATAAAAAGGTGGGAAATAAATCAATATATTGTTTTAAAAACTTGGAATTTCCTCTATTCATCCACAGGTATCGTTCTCCATACGTATGGCCTTATCAAAATTCGTTAAAAAAGGAGTTCCTTTAAGACTATAAAATGTACTGTAGCATTTTCCCTATATAATTTATTCAAATTACTAAACAGCACAAATGCATACTGGCAGATACCATATTTATACAGTATAAAACAGCATTCAATTCATAAATGAAGTACATGAAATACATATTCTCAATAACTACATAATGATATAACTTGATATTGTTTCTACGTTTCCTTCATTGCCACACCAGTTAATTTATGATGTCTAAGAATGTACAGGATACTTCAAAAATTACAATCTCTGAAATTCTGATTGCACTAAGAATAATTCTCAGTAACATATCTTGTAAATTTAGCTCAACATTTTTTTCAACAAATTAGAGGTCCCATTAGTAATTTTTTTTGTTTGTGAACTTGTAACGAGAAATGTTGAAAATTCTGTTTTACCGAAAACTGAACATTTGTTTTATCAATGCTAAAAAAAGATTAAAATTTAAATTGAATTTTAAAAGATTGTTGTGAAACATCTCTCTTTCAGAGCAAAAACGTTTGTGTGTCTATTGCCTGTTGTTGGTTTAACAATAAGCACTGCTTCTTTTTAATTTTTAGGCTCCTGAATTGTATGTTTCTAGTGTCTAAAATTCAATGTCTAATAATATATTGTCTTGGGGTAGTGACTAATTGTAAGAATTGAATGATGAAGATTTTCATTAAATGTAATTATTCTCTCTCTTTTTTTTTTTTTTGAAGAATCAAGCAGTTCGCTACTCCAGTGAGAAGCAGCCAATCATTGCCAGAAAAGAAATGATGAAACTCTTGGAATTGTGGAGTACTGGGGAGGATCAATTTTGCCTTCATCAAAAACCAATTTTCAGGCCGTTAAATACTTTACCAAAAACTAGTCCACCTGAATTTTCTTGAAATTGCAGTAATTTAGATTATGATAACGTCCTATCAGGTTACAGGACAGCTGTTGTTGACCTTCATTGTCATTCTGTGATATCAGCCGAGAAGAAAGCTGACACATAGCGTACAGTAAAAAGGGTGTTCGTCCTTTTTGTATATGTTTACTATACTATGAATTTTTTTATGAAAATAAAGGAGGATTATGATCTATATTGATTTATTATATGAATCCTGTAAGTCAGATTGTAGTTTTGTTTTATTATCTCTATTTGTGCCTAAATTGTCTCTACATTATTCTTTGGTGAGAACATAAATGAAAGGCATACTAAGTATAGAATAAATCCATGGTGAGTTTTCACAACCTTAACTTAAACTACTGGTGAAGTTACAAGAAGCTTGTTGCAGTTATCCAATGGCACACTTGTAGATAACTAGTTCTCTAACTGCACATACTTTCTCACATTATTTCCAACTGCTCCGCTATATTATACTACTACATAAATCTGCCAATGTGTTCTCAACCACCAGCTTTTTTTCCGTTCCAAGACTCGAACTCAGGTCCTCTGATTAAACTCGCCATGAGCCTTACCTCTACGCAATGGAAACATCATGAGTTTCGAACTCGGGCCAATGCTTAAAAATGTTTTTTTTTTTTAGAACATAGTTGAAGGTTAAAATCTCATCTTGAATGTTGTCTTGAAATCTTAACGTTTTGTAATTCCCAAAAATGCTCTTGCTAGCACTTTTTTTTTCACTGTTCTTTGATAACAGTGTCAGCTTGTGCTTAATATTTTATAATGTTAAGGAATATACATTTTCATTTTAATGACATTCAATATTCAAGGTATTGCAGCAATATCAATATGTGTGAAATAATTTTGAACCAACGAGCTCTCTCTCTCTCCGGTGTCTGGTGTTCTCTCAGGCTGTGAACCATGTCATGCTCTGAATTTGACTTGGCTCAGTTCTATGCTTCAACACAGGGCTCAATAGGACCTTCAGTTTCAACCAGTGGGTGGGGGCCTTGTAGCCGAGTGCTGCGTGGTGTTCAACGGAATATCAATTTTCTGTCTCCGTCTGACACTGGCTGTAACATAATTTTCAATTTTATCAATTTTGTATGTTATTGAAAGTACAGAAGTTCAGTCAATTATTAACAGCATTGAATACATTATTTATGTTTGAAGAATTTGATTACACTTGACATTGTGTTCATTCAAAATGTACACTGATGCCTTCTTTGTGTAAATTTGGTTGTCCTGAAAGCTAAACGGTTAAAAATCGTACTGGAAATAAAAATAAATTGAAAGTATGGGGGAAAAATTATGAATGGGAATGGTAATCCAGCTGTGTGCCGAATAAAAGGTAAGAAAACTCTTGTTTTTTTTAAATTTCATTATGTTAACTAATCATATTTTCATTATGTTATTAATTAGCTTGTGAGCCACCTTCAGTTCTCTCTCTGAGGCTGTTATATTCTATCCTGGAGAGATCAACGTGTGGAATTATGGTGATCAGCCTTTCAGCTGCATCCCTTGTTTAAGACAGTTGTTAGCCTTGAATATCAATTAGGTGGAGGGGGGGCATAGAATGATACTATTATAGGGTGGTGATGAGGTGTGAAAGGACTAGGATGTTGGTAATGGGCGGTGTTCGTGGGATTTTAGAACCATCCCAGCATTCGCCTTATGACCGAAGAAAATCACGAAAACCCCGGTCAGGATGACTGGCCCAGGGATCGAACCCAGACCTCCCAATTGCGAATCCAGTGTGTTATGTACTGTGCCACTTCACTCGGTATTTGCATTATAATTATATCTATTTTAGGATCCTGAAACCAGCAATAAAGCGAGTGCATTATCCTTCCATGAAGTGAGAGTGGAAAGGGCACCTGGCGGAGAAGAATTTCTTCAAAATTGTACTGAGAGAAGCTGTGGTACTCCTGCGAGGGTGCTATCTCACCCTGTTAAAAGAAAAATGATATTAGAATTAGAGACTGAAGAAACAAACATTTATCAAACGATGAGTTAACAAGGCTTGTGCTATTGGAAGTGTTGCTGTTTAAAAAAGAAAGATGAAATATGGGAGAAGAGTGTCATCATCATACTGGGTACATGACAATATGGAGACCGGGAATAAGAGTGAAAAACTTATCTGTCAGAACTGCAAAAAATCTGTATCTAAAACTTTATTAATTGTATAAACTGTCACGCATCATCTTACCCAAAAGTTGTGAAGCAAAATAAATTTTAAATTAGAAAAAACTAATAGATAAACAGAAATTGAATCCGAAACTAGTTATCAAGTATATTAGAGGTAACCCGCGGATTATTCATGTGAAGGGAAACGGCATGAGGCAGCAACAAACAATCGAGTAATTAATCCTAAAATTTTGTATACCAATGTATCATCTCTCATCCCCAAGTTCGACCAATTTCTCTCAGATGTTAACTCTGACGGCATTGTTCTGTCCGTCCTTCCGTTTGTCTAGGGTCAATGCTAGCGCCTGAGCTGTTCAGACGGTTTTCTTGAAGATTGTTATTTCCATCGATCTGGGGGAAATCGAGGCCTTGCGAATTGGAAACGGGTATGCCGACCTTTGCAGTACTTTACACGAAGACTCAAAAACGGCTTCAATTTTTATGGAACATTGTCCTTGGATAGCGAACTCTTGAAAGAACGCCACATATTTCATTTTCGTTGAAGTTCCTAAGTTTTCGAGAATTGCCAAAGTTCGACATTTTTTTCGACGACTTTTTACAACTACAATATTGAAGACAGGTTTTTCTTAATAAAATCGTGTTAAAAGACTGTACTTGACCATGTTTCAAGAACTATTTTCGAAGAACATGAGTAACTTTCACGTTATTTTGCGTGAAGTATAAGCAATTAAAAAAAAAATGATTTTCTAAAAAACGACTCGACTTTTTTTCTCGTACGAAATACGTAAAGGGACACTTGATCGAAAGGGACAGGGGATCTCGTACGTGATACGCAGCAAAGGGAGGTTAAAAAATGGTGCTGGTCTCATTTTCGCAACCGGTCCACATTGCAAAATCGAACTATATTTTCTAAAATTGCAAAAAAATAACACTGCAAAAGTAGAGATTTTCGTATTAAATTAAATCAGTTGTAAAAAATTGACATTTAAAGATGGTCATATACTAAAAAAAAGTAGTTTTCATGTAATTTTTGATTGAAGTTGCTTCAAATTATAAAAAACAATTATCAGAAACGATACCAAATTTTTTCTTAATTTTTGCTATTATGGAGATTAAAAAGACGCAAAATATTTCTAAGAACGATTAAAATTACTCAAGTCTCATTTTCCTCAAATATCTGAATTTTTAAAAACATTTGATGCGTCTCTGAACCCTTGTTGGGCGTTGAGCGCCTAGCATGGAGTAAACCTCCCTAATTATTTTTGTCAAGACTCGTCACATTGCAGTCTGTGCTTCTTATCCCTTCAGCCAAGGGCTCGGGCCCGTTTGATCCCGGGGTTCCTAGTCGTCACCCAACCAGGAATCCGCGATGACTCAAATTCGCTTATCCTCCGTGACTTCACAGAGCATAGTTAAGAAATTCGACTAGTGACGCCTCAGCTAATGTTCGAAAATTGCGAGAAAATATGAACTGTTTTAGCTCCATTAATTTTATCAAAGTTATGTTTCACCGTTTAGAGGAGTGTCAGTCATAGTGGCGTACGAATACGCAAAAACTTTCGGACGCGTTTTCACTTTTGATTCTTCATTATGACAGTATATGTAAAAATGCAGTAGGACGCCCAATTCGGTCGGGCGTAGCTTGTGACGCCATTAAAGTTGGCAAAAAATTATCATTTTGACACAAATGTCTTTACACACTTTTTGATATCTCGTACCATTTCTGAGTTAGAATGTTCTGTAAGTAAAAGTAAGTGAAGTAAAAAGTTGCTCTGGACGTATAAAAATTGTCATATGAAGCAGATTTTAGAAAAGTACCTTGCGATTCCTTATCAGACTTTGATGCAATTTTGTATGTCGAGTCCCACTAATCTCAAAAGATCATGTCTTCTTGAAAGGAACAATCAGACATTGCAATAATTTTGATGAAATGCTAAGCACTGCCACTGAGTTTGCTAATTCGTGCATTGTAGATGCAGATCCCCCCCCCCCACCTACTCGCAGGCGATGTTCTATTATCATGTTCTATTAAACTATGTTCGCTTATGAACATAACGATGTCGGTACAAATGACCCAAAAGACTGTCCACATGCCGTATGAACCGCATTTCCGAATAGAGGACTATATTGACACCAGTTTTATCTATAGAGGAAAGGTTTCAATTGTTTAAAGAGCAAAGTGATGCATTTAATTTTGTATGTCTTCAACAAAGTAGAGAAAATCAGTTGACCAGACGTATTAAAATAGTGATGCTACAGAATGGCACAGACTTTCCCGAATTAGTTTTCTATTTCCTTTGGTCTTGGCTAGCTACACGAACTTGCCACATACTCTTGCCAGCTACAATTTATCGCCGTCCAAAGTATATTTTTTTGTCAAATTTTCTTAATTTTTCGGTTTCCTAATACTACAACGGAAATATTATTTTATGAATATTAAAGAACAGTAAAACCTCGTCCTAAATAGCATTTTTCTTTGAAAAATTTGCAGCCAATTTTTGAGTTTTCGAAAATCTTTATTTGAAGTCATTTGATGTACTTTAACTCACAAATACTATAGTGTTTACAAATTGCTGGAAATATGCATATTAACGGCGTGAGAGATCGAAAATACTTTGCGTCTAGCACTATCCGTTCGAAAAATTTGAAGAAAAAATGTGGAGCTGTTTTTGTGAAAATGGTCGGCAGGTACTGAAAAAGCGGGGTTACCTGGGAAAAGGTCATAAAATCTTTTTCTTTTGGTTTTGTATCCTGCAGTAGCGATGGGTGAATTAAATTGAAGGGTATTGCAAAAGCAAATGGTCTGTGGCGTCTTGCCGGGGCAATAAATTACAGACGTGAACGGCTTGTAAATATTTAGTATTTATTAGAAATAAAATACTCCGACACCATAATACTACATACAATATTTACAAATAAATTGACCGTTACAAGAAGGAACTTTCCCTGGTTACCACCACCGCTGGCCCGATAATTAATTACCATGTTCGGTGTGATGCACCAGTACCTTACGCGAGCATACCAGCGCGTATGCCGCACCTACCGTCACGACGTAGCACGCCGGCTTCGGTTCCCCGCCTCGGTCGCCTATGCATTACAATGCAACGCCGCGCTCAACCCACACGACGCCTTACCGACGCGCCCAAGAATCAGAAGAAAACAGAAGATCGAGCTAGGTCGGGATCCGCTTATATACCTTCTGGGCAGGCTGACGGAACTGCGTCACCCGCAGTGTCCGCCGACGCGTTTCCGCCGTGTTCGGGGTCTCCCAGCTTATGCCCACGAACCCCTCTTCCCTTGCTCCCTAGCCTTTGTGCAGCCCAGCGTCTCTTCCGCCAGCGCTGTCCACGTGGCTGATATAGTACGTTTGTACTGGCGACAGATATGACGCCACAGGTCGTAAGGGGACGGGGGGTATCCCTCTCTAATATTTCCCGATTGATTAATGGACACAATTATTAAAATTGTTTAAGAACATTTAACCTTAAATTCAAAAACATTTTAAAATATTTGGATTCCTCTCTGATAATTATAAATAAGTGTGAACGCTTAAAACCACTAATAAAGAAAGAAGGATAAGAAAAAATCTCTATTCCAAGAAACTGGTTATACATATTTGTCGAATGCGGCACCCTCGTGTGACAACGCTTCACGAGTGCAAGGCGCGCTGTCGTTTCGAAATCGGGCTGAGGTCAGCGTGACATTCGTTGCCGGCGACAGGTCGTCCACGCTGCACGTCCGACATATATTCTTTTCAATGTACGCAACGACTGATAAGTGGATGTTGGGCGATAGCTTTTGTGCGGTGAAAGGGCACGATGTCTACTATGCTACTGACTGTTGCGACCTGACCATAGAATTAGTGAAGAAAATTAGTATTTATAATATCAATCTTGAAAAATAATGCTTTAATTTCTCATTTATTGCTTTATATTACTTTTGAACTCGACCCTTCTGAACGTACAGTCTCCATGTTACAATAGTTTGTTTAGTCAACACTGCCAACGAGACATTTATTGTCAATTTTATCAGTCTATTCAGAAATGAGGAAATTGTGATTTTACCTTTTTACTAGAATTGAAAATCCAATCGCCTATTTTTCAGATGAACAAATGTCTCCATCGCTAATTCATTGAAGTTACTGGTTTCACGGATAAGTTGCGTGACTACTAGTATTTGACAGGATTGCGAGAGCGGACGCTCGCTCGGTAGTCATTAAATTTCTATGAACTGTTTTTATTCATTTCAATGTTGAAAAGATCATTCAGCTTCTGAAGAAGTCATTGAAGTAGTTAGAAGGATTCGAAGATGTGTACATCTGGAAAAATTCTTCCGACATTTCATTTTGCAGCATTACTAGAAATGGTACCGCTTTGGTACTTCTAAATGGTACCGATCATGTTGGATTTCTAAATTCGCTTCTCTTGTACATTCCTTGCAACAGTGTTCAGTACTGAACTTGACGTTGATTTTTAAAGCACCATCAATGGTACTAACAAAATCCACCAACACTCGAAATATCCCAGGATTTTCCGATTGTTCACTTTCGTCGTACCCTCACAATGCAAGTTGAGCTTGCGCACTACAAAATTTGACACAGTTTATTAGTGTCCAGAATATGTCTGTTCTTACGCACTTCATCTTTGTCGTTTTGCAGTGAGACGAAAACTGTCGCTAAGCCAAATCAAAATATTCAAGTAAAGTCAGTTCAACATTACTGTTTTATGGAGATGTGTCTCATAATGTTTTTTTTTTTTTTTTAAGTTTCTCCCTCAAATGGTTCATGTCATTTTAACCATTTCCACACATTTTCCTCGTTCCTAAATAAGATGCAAGGATAACAAAAGTGTACATTTTCCCCCTCACATTAACGTAGTCGCTTGTATGTCTAATAAATATTAGCATTGAATCGTCGGCGAAACATTTGTTTCGCTGATTTCACAGTTGTTTTAATTTTTAGAACAGACTGATCCGGACAAAGCTTCTGATTGATAATTGAACACCAGGATGCACGGACACTAAAAACTAAAGGATTATTCGAACCCGAGATGTAAAACACTGATATACTGATTTTAAGTTGGCCCTCACCATCCCCATCAGATGCAAAACTTCGGAGTATCGTATCGAAGACGGCGCGTCGTAGACTTCGTCTCGGAGTTAAGTTGTCGCCATAGCCCGATAAGTGCTGCACCAAAAGAAGTTCACAGCGTAAGTGTGAACATGATCCGATGAAAGCACCCTATGAAAACTCAGAAGCGATGTCACGTGGTACCCAATGGTCCTTATGGAAAGTCTGAGCGAGGTGTTGTTTCGAAAACATGAACAGCCTCATCGGTTCGTCAATGTAACACTGTCATGGAAATTATAAAAAGTGAGCAGACAAAAATCATACTATTAATGAGATTGCAATAACGAAGTTTTATATTCCATTTTGTTCCATTTTCTGGATGTTGCGTGGACCTGTGAACCTTATAAAAAACCGCCCCTGGTATCCAGGCACTAGTTAAAGCCCCAATTTTTCGACCTTCCAGACCGTGTGCTAACTCGGGGAGGCCCGAAAAACCGGTATTTTTTCCGACTTCTTTCGGTTTTTTCTCTATAGCTCTTTAACTGTAAGTGATGTTAAAAAGGATTCGATTCAATTTTAATGAGGATAAAACTTCATACAATTTTTATACAAAACATTTTTTGGGGATCAATTACCAGGCGAGCTACAGCTTTGAAAAACGTGTGCAAAATACACATGCTTGTGATATTATAATCAACCAATAACAAATATAATTATTATTATTACACGTAATAATATCATTTATATCACAGTCGGTGTTAACATTGTCTCATAAATGTGCTCATTGCCAAAAACATTAATATACAAAAAAAGTACATGTGTATGTTTGTGTTCCAGCTCCAAAGCGGGAACAATGTTATTTCATAAAAATTTAGTATACATTGTAACTGGGGGATTATAATGCTAAAAAGAATACACGGGGGGCTAAGACATCCCTATAGGGATGGGTGGGTGGGTAGGGAGTGAAATTTAATCAGAATCAATATGCAACCCGCAATGCACATACAGTCTGTAATGTATTACACTGCGCGAGCACAATGACCGTGACGGGCAGAGCTGTTAAATAGATGATTATGATAAATAAATACAACCAATTTTTAAAGATTCTAAAATTTTATACTTTTTTAACGTAGCACTAAGCGACCACTATAGGCCCATAACAGAACATAACAAACGGTGCCAAAACAGCACGTTCTTTCTCGCCCATATATTGACGCACAAATACGCGAAAAGCACTCAAATATTCGAAAAATTGTACATGACCTTATTTCAATCTATCTTTAAGGAACAGATTTCATTAAGAGAAAAAATATGCATCTTTAATATTTTAGTTGTAGGAAGACTCCGAAAAAATTTTGAACGTTTGCAAATTTTCGAGAAATCAGCGTTTTTAACGAACATGAGACCTGCATCATTCTCTCAAACGTCCTTCACACTGTCCAACAAAAAAAATTAATAAAAATTAATGAAGCCATTATTTAAAAAAATGGAAAAGTCACAGAAGCTTCACGTAAAGTAACCCGCAAAATTAAAATATCGGTTTTAAATTAAAGGGGCCGCGACATCAGCCCGATCGAATGCAGAATATCAATTTTGAATATAATCGGCAGAACGGTTTAGCCGCTATCGTTATTCACAGACGGACGGACGTTTTGCCATCATTCGATTTTTCGGTATCAAGGACCCACAAAACATGGATTCTGGCTACACCACGTGTTAGAGGATATTTTTCTCTCTAAATTTAGCAACTGGATTTATCCACTTTTCCGTTAACAGGGCACTGTAATAAGAGCTTTTTCTGCCGAAAATTCGCCGTTTTTTTGCCCTCTACTCCGTAGCGAGAAAGTAAAATCACCTTTCAACAGTTACCATAAAGATTGGAGCAATTTACTGTTAACAGTGCTTGTCAAAGTCACGATAGTAAATACAAAGTCTGAAAGTATTACCATTATACTACACTAGCGGACCCGACAGACTTCGTCCTGTCAAAAAGATGTGTAATGTGAATTTTTTTTGTTCCTACAGACATATAATCTAAAGTCATGGGCAAAAAATTTTTCCCGAACGAACCGTACCTGGGTGGATTAGGCGTTGTGGATAAGAAATATAATTAATTAAAAACATATATAAGCAAATTTTAAAAGTATGTTAATCGCTTAATTGTTAATCATGTGAAATCATAAATTATTAACAAAAAATAGTTTTATTTCATTGTAATTGCTTTGTGATGATACGATGTTTTTTTGTTTCATTACCCTGGGCAATAAGACAAACAAATCCTGATGGTTTTTCAACAACGGGAAACAGGCAACAATAATAATTGACTCATGTTGAAAACAGGGTTTTAGAAATTAACACACAAACCACCTTAATGATTGCCACGCGGGAATTGTTTTATGGTCATCAGCAAAAAGCAAGCTAGAACGGAACTATAGTCCGTTAAACAGCCACACATCAGTCGAATCATTGGGGGATGCCGCGTATGAGAAGTCTTTTTCTCTTTATACTTCCTTTCAGTATACAGTTGCTTCTATGACTGTTTGATAATTTTTTTATCTGCTAACCGTGTTGCCGTTGCAAGACGTGGTTGGGTTGACTATTTCGGAACATCATAACTACCGATAACCTTTAACTTGAAACAGTTATGAGGGTAATCCTGGTAAATCCGCGAGTTAAAAATTTTCTTGGGTGGATAGTTCAATAAATCAATCTTGGTTAGTAGACCAAACATCAACTGGATTTATATTCTCTTGATTCGCTCTGTAATCTTGTTTTCTTGAATTTTTAAATTTAATCTCATTTACTATATGTTTTTAAAGCCAATATAGCTCGTTCGCGATCACAATCATGGTTTCTGTAATTTTGTAGAAACAATCTGGAAACACTATCTGAATAAGTTTATTTTTTTGATCGAGTTAACTGAGAAAAAATTAAATTGAGGAAGTTGAATGCGCCAGTCACAATGTCTATTACGGAAATTGCCACTTACCTATGTCAATGAGTTGTTAGAGAATATTTTCCAGATTTGGCAATTTTGCAAGCTCGAACAACGCATAACTACTTCAATGAAATACTCTGGACATGTTTCACAATTGGAGGCTTAGAATACGTTGAGATTAAAGCTGGTGCTTTGATCCGACGGAATACTGCAATGTTTGACGAAATATCTGGGTCTCCAATAAATCATTG
>BOPP01000081.1:2534461-2575053 GCA_017312745.1 Gryllus bimaculatus
GGTCCAGGCGTTGTTGAGTTATGCGCTTACCAACACATTTTGCGATTCATTTTTATATTATAGATGAAGTAACTACTTGTTAATCTATTGATTTTCCTAACAGAACTAGCTTTATATCAAGACCTTTACTTCTAGAAGATAGGACAAATCCCGATTAAAATCATTCAAATATGGCCGATAACATATGCGTTTCCTTCATACTTTCAGTTGGATGCCATACATTCTCACAGGATACACAATAGAAGGAAATATTCTGCCGTGGTTATCGCAAACTGATTTATTCGAAATATTCGGTGGAATCAGACAGGAACTAAGCATAACTAAGCAGAATATATTGCTCAAGCAGATGAATCTTTTGGTCGATTTGTGCAGTCAGAGATGAACGAGAGCACTGGACAATCTCCGCTACCAGTTACTTCCAAAATCAGTGATAAAATCGAAGTTTTGTTTTGCCATAAATCCATATACATGCGATACAGCCCGCTTACACCTACCATCAAGTCAAATTTGGGAAAACAAAGTATTCCTTAGGATTGGGGCTGGTCGTTTAACACACAACTGCCCGTTTAAAATAATACGAATTGTATTTTAAGAACTCTTACTTCATACTACAATCAAATGGCGTGCTGATGCATGTACCTGTAGAAAATCTGGACTGAAGTGATCTTCTCTAGCCAAACACAGTTCTGAACATGCATGTGGCAACTCACCTGAAACTGACGAGACTGGGAATAGCATTTCATTTATCATTCAAAATTTCGCTCAAGAGGAAACCGTCGAAGTTTTGTCTTATGTTGAAGAAAGTAATTAATTTAATGAGGCTCTTGAATAAGAAACAACGGACTTTATTCCCTATAGAACATATTCGCCATTTAATTACATTTTATCGAGTGAATATCCGGCTTTGCCAGGGTGTTTATTTATCCCGATCATCTGTTTAAACAGTCATTACGCCTCGTCAATTATGCCTGCTCAGTGCGTACGAGTATAACACGTATGACGGTGTGAATGAATGCCCGTCTGTATGCATGTGTAACATATTAGCCAGCGTGCCTCGTGGCATCTATTTGGGGACGCTTGGTAGAGAATTAGTAAGAGGAAACTCCTCGCCACAGGAAGGAGAGAAGGGTTTTTCCGTAAAGCAAGAACGCGGAAACGGGAGACACAGGGCTTTGGGGTCTTCCGGTCTTGAGAAACGGAGACCCAAACCCTTTTTAATTGTTAGCATTATTACAGCGGTGGGGGTCACGTGGGAGCGATGCTGTGTACGTGCTCCGAAGTGAGGAGTGGTTGAGTACCACGATTCACGCCGATTCTCAATCGGGTAGGATCGCTCCTGCGATCAAGGCAAACCATCAGTTGGTACGCCAGTACGGACTTTGTGTCCCAGTGTGACATCCGGTCACGGAAGCTAGGCTTTGTGCGCGCTTCAGAAGTAGGAGTGGCGAATGCCACCAATGCGTAATATACTCTCTGATGCCACCATCGAAGCCGATCATCAATCGGGTTTGGATCGCTCCCGCGATCAGGGGATAGTAGGTCTATCAGAGCTGGGGTGTAAGAAGGAAATTAAGTGTATATATTTGTTTTGTTTTATTTGTAATAAATATATTTGTTATATGAAAGTGTCTGTGTTCGCTGTATCCATGACGTCACACATGTATGTATTGCGGATTATTTTTTTAAAATGTCACTTCTTCCCCAACCACCCATCTAGGAGTGTCTTATCCCCGAGTGTATTTTTTTCCCATTTTAATTCCACAGTAACGATGTGTACCAAGTTTTGGTGAAATTACATTGTTCCCGCATTGAAGATTTAAGCTGGCACAAACACACACATATACTCTCTTTTTGTATATTAATATTTTTGGCAATGAGCACATTTATGGGACAATGTAAACACCAACTGATAGCCATAATATTATATTTTGTGTAATAATTATTATATATGTTATTGGTTGATTATATTATCACAAACATATACTATATTTTTGCACACTTTTTGAGAAAATGAAAAAAATGCGTTTTATAAGCTGTAGCTCACCTGGATTTAAAAAAAACAAAAAAACATTACATGAAAGTTGTAAGAAATTTTATCCACTTTAAAATTGAATAGAATCATTTTTCTACAGGATTTAAGGTTAAAGAGCTATAGAGGAAAAACCGAAAGAAGTCAGGAAAAATTCCGATTGTTTGGGCCTCACAGAGTTAGCACAGGGGCTGGGAGGTCAAAAACTTGAGTTTTAACTAGTGCCTGGGTACATACAACATACCAAAATAAAAAGTTTTTATGTCCGTTTTCCAGGTAAAATTAACCTCCAACTGGTCTATCAGCTGGAACAATTATTTTACCCAGACGTTCCTTTGTACATCAGGGGGACTTACTTTTATATAGTCGTTTATTCAATTCTCTATACAGCAGTCACAGTTATATTGATGTGAATTGACAGAAAAGTTGACTAGAACTAGAGTACGTTTCTGTTCAAGGAAGACATGCTGTAATAGCACTGAGCATCCTGCGTCCTCTTTTCAGGACATGTAAGTTTCCCACAACAATATTTGAAAATTGACAATTATCACACAAATACTCGTTACACCTTTCAGCAACAATTGCCAGTCCAAATACAATGTAAGGAAAGAAACATCATTTACACTAAAATTATTATTTACACAATTAAAATAACACGCAAATAATGTTCTTCCTCAAATGAGAACGCAGGCTGTTAAGGAGTTCAGAAGAATATTAATAATGGAATAAGTATTAAGCTCTAAAATAAAATGTAGTTGTTAGGTTTTAACATTTTTTTGAGAGCAGTCTATGCAGCATAGACTTATAGTAGGAGAGAGGTTCCATTACTTACCTCATAGGAGTCTACAACACTGTTGCTTTATGTAGGTTTATATTATATTTTTTTGTTGTTGTTTTTTCCTCCTATAGGCCAACTTAGACCACGCATGCATCCTGCTTCACCAGGTGCAAGTACCTTTACCTGGGGGGATCAGCATATTAGTTGAATCCAGATTTTTATCGCCCAAGGTTGTTAACCCTGGGGGTATGGATGATGAGATGATAAAGGACGAAAGGATGGCACACACATATAGACATACACAAATACACCCATGCCCGAGGTGGGTCTCGAACCTGCGGTCTTCTGGTTTGAGATCGCTATGGTACTATTGCACTTACGATCTCAGCCATCTTGACCGGCCCTTTACTTTTTTATTGAGATGTATGTAAGTATTTTCGAAATGTACATTCATGTTTTCTTTTCTTAAAACTGATTGTTATTCCCATGACAGTGGGCCCCTAAATCTGGCATTACCCCAATTATTTTAACTTTTTCTAATCAAGTTCATAACACTAGAATGATGGAAGCAGTAATTTTGCCTTGCCCCCAAAAAATCTTGTGTCCCTGAAGGGGGACAAAAGCCTGGTTGTAAGAGCCAAAAATGCATTGTTTCCAAATGCATAATCATGCATAATTATGCTTAATATTTGTTACAGTAATCTGTTCCCTACATTATCTGTTTTCTTCATCTTAAGGCTTTTTGGTGCAGGTTTAGGGTGTCCCTATTCAGCAGTAGTAGTTACAGAATTTTGTGTAAATAATTTCTTCTAAATAGTAAAAATGCATTATCTTGCCTTAGCATATACATAGAGGGTTCATATTTTGAGTTATAGTTATTTATGTACCAAGGGTGTTATAAGGGTTCTAATGATCAAGCGGTGATAAAAAGCTCAAGGGCCTTTGGCCTAAGGGCTTTTTGTTGCCTGAGATTATTAGAACCATGGTACTTACATGGTTAATGCCCATGGTACTTACAAGATTTTATTTTTTACCTTCTTCTTCTTCTTCTTCTTCTTCTTCTTCTTCTTCTTCTTCTTCTCTTTTTCATGCCATTTCCTTGGCCACTACTTCAGTCTTCCGGTGCAGAATCTTCTTCTCCAGTCTTCCCTGTTCTTCCAGGAATCAGGAGGTAATATCCACTTCTCGATTATCTTTTTGATCTGGTCATTCTATCGTGGTCTGGGTCTGCCACTTTTTCTTTCACTTGGTTGCCATTCTAAGGATCTTCTGGGGAGTCTTCTCTCATCCATTCGCTGTACATGCCCACACCAAGTGAGTTGTTTCTTTAATTGGATTGTTGGTGATTGTTGGTGGGATTTTCAATTTCCTCTATAATATAATGTTGCAGATTCATTATTTCTTTAACCAGTTCATTCCTTATTCTTTCCCTTCTAGATATTGCTGTAGCTCTTCTGAGGAAATCCATTTCCAAAGCTCTCAATTTTCTTTTCTGTTGTTCTGGAAGCTGCCATATTTCTGCTCCATTCAATGTAACACTTTCAATCATATATTTATATATTCTAATTTTCGTTTTCTTGCTTATATTTGGATCCCAGATAACTGAATTCAGGGTTTCTAAAATTTGTCTTCCTGTAATGAGTCAGGTTTCACATTCCTTTCCATAAAAACCCTGTTTTCCTATTGTTATTCCTAAGTACTTTATGTCCTCTTTTGTTCTTATTATTCCATAGTCAATACATCATGTGTACTGCCTAGAGTCAAGTTTACTGTTTTTTCTAGGTTGAGGCTTATTCCCCATTTCTCATAACCTTTTATCTTCCTAGTCATATATTCAATATCTTCTTGTTCTTGCGCCATCAGCACCTGATCATCAGCGAACTGTAGGGTATAGAGTGTTGCATTATCATCAAGTGCTTTCCCATCCCAGCACATTTTCTTTTCCATACCTGTAACACCGCATTAACATACATTTTAAAGAGAGTAGGTGACAAACAGCATTCTTGTTGTAGTCCTTTTGATATAGGAAATGATTGTGTCATCTCTTTTCCAACTTTTACTTTTCCCTTTTTATGTATATACAATTTCTTCACCGCGTTTATTAAGATTTTATTTACGTTACTTTTAATCATAACTTTATTACTGGCACACAATCATAAGCCTTTGCTATATCAAGGACGACCATGTGAAGTTCTCTCCCAGTTTGTTATTTCTTTTGCATCACCTGGGATTGGCTAAACAGGTTATCTAAGCAAGATCGGCCTGCCCTAAAACCACTTTGTTCTTCTCTTCGTACTCCTTATATCCATCTTCTATTAATTCTCTTAATATTCTTCCATATACCTTACTGAACGTGATTGTCACTGCTATCCCTTTATAATTTTCACACATGTCTTTCCTTCGTTTCTTATATATTGGTGTTATATAAGCCATTTTCCAATCTTCTGGTATATCACCTTTATTTATACACATATTCATTAACTTCGTCATCATTCGCACTAGCTTTGGTGTTCCGTTCTTTATCAGTTCGCTTGTGATTTCTCCTGGACCTGGAGCTTTACTGCCTTTCATTTCTTTGATAAATCTCTTAATTTTTTACCTAATTTTAATAATTCAGATTTACTAATTAATACATGATAACGTGACTAAGTTTGTCTTTTTATATTAACAACCCATAATTCCCTTCAAAAGAGGAAATGTAGCATTATTCCGCCGTTTCCATATTTCCCTTGTAACCACGATCCTCTCGGTCCCCACAAGTTATCCAGAGTATATCTAGCTCTGCATCAGAAACAATAACTTATTAGTTAAAAATAAAAATATTTTATAAACTCATATATACTCTAAGACATTCATTACTATTTAGGTTCCTCAAAATCAATTAACATGTCCAGTTTCTCGATGATGTCATTTTCACTGCTCCCTATCTTTGTTGTTAGGACAACATCCCTGACTAGCTAGTGTTAATTTACACTGCATAGGTTCATTGACAATAATCGGATTCAACAAAATGTTACTGACTTTCCTTCAATATGAAATAATGTGCAAAAACCCCTGATGTGTTGACTTGCCCCTCACTGTTCATTCAAGTTGAGCCCCTCTAATCCTGGAGGACTACTATTTATTTTGTTTCACACAGATTATAACATGACCAATTTCGAATTTTTTTGAATTGACTTTTTTCCATTTTTATTTTTTATTTTCTCAATAGAGCTATACTTTATTCATTTCTGTTCTAATTAGGTCAAGGCATTATGGTATAAGGAGAATTCCAAAAAATGTCTCATAAAAACTAAAGGTAATGTGTGTGTGTGTTTTTATTTCAGTTTACCACATTCAAACCCAAATTACAAGGGTCTCATTTCAACAGCATATTTACAATTACGTCACACCTTTACAATCAATTGCACAGAGAAATAGTTCCTTGACAAAAATACGAAAAAACTTTTTTTTTCAGACCACAATTTTGAGGATAGAATAAAAGTTTAAAACATATATTCAGGGAAATCTTGGAATTTACTGTCAAAATAAGTATTCATCTTCTGTGCAATGCAGTTACTGTCATTATATATTTACATATTCTATAGTAAAATTAAAACTACAGTATTAAGTCACTTCATCTTTGAGAATCTCTTACGATATAAAAACAATTCAAAAGTAAATTATACATCTTATTTTTTCTGACTTTGAAATTAGTTTTTGAAAATGAATGAAATTCACATACCTTAGATATTAGGTACTTTTGATTAAGAATGATGCATTGTATTTTGCAGGGTCATGAACATCAAATAGTGTAGTTTTGTAAAATATAACACCAAATTGTATAAGAATTCCATTTACCAAATTTCATTATAAATATGGAATAAATTATGAGCATTTTCTCAATATGTATAATTGGGAAAATATTTTTACATTTTCATTGGCCTGCATTAATTTGATCAATATCTTGAAAAATAGCCTTGTTCACAAACATACGACAATCAAGCACGTCAGCAAGCAAGCAAACAAAAAGCGACTTTTTAGATAGAAACCTGGAACCCAGGTACTCATTGTAGATACAGAAGAATCAAAATAAACAACCATTATACTACAAGCCAAATCTCAAAATACAATGTACACGGCAAAGTTTAATTACCTCATGCTCAATTTCAGCTTCTGGAATTTATTTACATTGTAAGTCCATCATGATTTTAAATACAATACCTAACAATTTTGTAAACAATTCTACAAAGAGAGCTGAAGAATGAAAACTGTCTTTCATACACAAATATTTTTCATTCTGCAATATTCACAATTTTATCATATACAAGATATTTTTGGTATTTCACACATGATAATACAACACATAATGTAGAGCTGTCAATTTTCATGTAACCTATGTCTTACGAAAATGAAGAGATGCATATGTGAAATGCAGTATTTACAAATATCAGAAATACTGCTGAGCACGCTATTTTGATAGTAAAGCCCGTGTTTTGAAGTTTTAAACTGAATTTTACAATAGAAGTCATTTTGAAAAGAAATAAAAGTTGCCACATCAACTTCTAAATCTGAGTTCTGTTTGTTCCAGTCAGGGTTCTTTAAACATGCAACGTAATATACAATAAGAACACTATTTGGACAGACTGATGACCACAGGATAGGTAATAGCTACTGGAGCAGCACCAAGATACAAGAACACACAGATATAGGTAAATAGACAGAAAGTTAAGAAATAAAAAGGACTAAGGCTACACAAATATAACAAAACAATATTGGAAAACATAGGATTTTCTGGTTGCTTGGTTTTGATATAGTTTCATTTCTGGAATGTGTATGCAATTGATACATGTACAACCAGTCTAAAACAGAGTATCAGAAGTTGATTCGTTTATTAATAATTAAGGTAACAATTATTATTAACAATATGAACATAATCATGCTGAACAGAAACACTAAATATAGTAAAAAATGAACTAGGCATGGACAACATTATACAAATTGTAAATATTTTTCAGTACATAATAAAATGTTTGTAGAGAGGTAATTTAGTAATATTAATGGTCCAATTATTATAATTATAAATTACTATTGATATAAATTACCATTGTCCTCTGACAGAAATGTGTAATTTTTTGCACAGCACCAGAGACTAGAGCAAGTCATCAGCCTGCCCAATAATTGCACTAAAATAAATCATAGCAGGTCCACTAGAAAGCTTTCATTTTTGTACATGGAATGTCACTAAAACAAACAAAACTGTAAAATAAAATCAATAACCAAAACAGCATACAAACTGATTCAAGGATTAGGCTATTTAAAAATCAAGACAACTTCCTTCCTTCTTTCATCAATAACTACACTATCATACAGAATAATTCTCTGTTTTGTTAAGAAACAGACAAGATGTCAATCTTATTTCTTATCTACAAAGTGTTGAGTAAATGTGTGTATGTGTGTTTAAGCAGCAGATACAGCAACTAAAACACAAAGCAACATTAAATTGAAGATATAATATACACACATCCCTAGTGAGTTGCATGCAAAAATATTTTGGGTCCTCATGTTGTGTTACCCTAAATAAGATCACAACTACTTCAATGAGTTTTCATAAAATCTCTCTTTAATGAAGTTGTTCAGTTATGCCTTGAATTAGTTGTTGAAGCATACTAAACATGATGTTTAGTAATTAATGCATGTGAACACATTCAAAATGATTATTAGTAACGGTAATATTAATTTTCACTAAAACGCACCGATGGTGATTGTATTAGTATATTTTAAACATCAAAAAAGATTTGAGCACCAATCTTTTGCAATTTGTACATGTCATACATGGTATTTTAAGAAATCATACCATGCACACATACACACGAAACCCATTAGAAACTAGTAGCATGGATAACACTTTACGAAGTGTACCAGGAAATTTTCACATACAAATACACTCAGGTTTCTTCCATTCTTTTTCTCTGACACAATAATCTTTTCTCTGCTTCTAGAAATTTATTCCTCACATTCTCCACTTGTATATGTGGAGTGATAGTTAGAATGTATCTTTTTCAACTGAAACCCCACAAGCATTCATCATTCACATGCTGAGATGTACATATGGGCAGTACCATTTATTAAAAACTGAAGAATACATATCTTCATAGTCTGTTGACATTGCAGATGATGACAATAAATCATTTCCACACTGAAAGTAATACAACAGTAATACTTTCAACAGACATCACAATCTCCTGTTTTGCACCATATTCTGGAGCAAATACATGCACAGGCAGTAGATATATACATTTTTCAACAATACTGCACATTAATGACAAATATATGTATACATTTATGCATTTTCAATTGCACCTATGCATACATACTTGAACATATAAACATTCATTTTCATATTATACAATTTCATACACACACACATTCAAGAAACATGTACACATTCACTACAAAAGAGTTCAAATTTCACCAAAAATCAACAAAGTCATTTCTTGATTAAACTGGAAGCAAGTAATGGAAAGCCTTTCTATCATCACAATATGAGTGTGTTAAGTACCAGAAATACATGTGTACTTTCTGCTTCATTATAGTTATCAAAATGTGTATGTATACATAAAATTTATAAGATACGTTTACAATTTCTTTGTAACTTAAAATTTGTAAGATACGTACATATTTTGGCTGTATACATGAAATTCATATGATAAAAGCTACAAACTGCATAAAGCAGAGAGACTGGCATGTCTACAACAGGATATCTGTAGTAATATAAACATTATTTGGAAATATCTTTTGTTTTTCAGCTTGGAAAAGTATAAATCTAAACTACACATTATATGGTTAAGTACTTTGACGATACATAGTACATATTTTAGAGACTATGTAGCCTTAGATAATTTGTCTCAAAAGTTGCAGGGAAAACTTTTCAAGGCAAAAGAAATGTATATTGAAGGGAAAATAATAATAAAAAGGACACATGCCCTGAATGACTTACAATCTAATTACGTAAACTCACTGTTTTACGTAGACTGGTCCTTCATATTTATAATATCCTTGTCTTTATGGTCCTTGCATAATTTTGCTCATTATCCATTACCTGATGGTCCAAGGCAAATTAATGCAGTTGAATCATCTTCAAGAGGCAGTGGTTTTGCTTAAAGGAAATAAAATCCACCTATCCTTTTTCTTTGATATCTAAGGCACTTGCTTGTAAAAAGAGGTGTCTTCTCTATTTTCATGCTTAATTTTCAAGAAAGTTTAAAATCAAAGGTTCTCATGGCCTCTTCATAGGAAAATGAAGTGGGCGCAAAAAATACATTTTAAATTTTATATCTGGCGTACAACAAACAATTCACATACACCTCTGAAATGACCAAATATGGTATCATTCTGCAACAATGTAGGGTTGCAAAATTACTATTTTGACTGAAAACTCAAAATTATTTCCCTTTTCTCTTTGACCTACTTTGCATTTTCTTTTTCCATTCGCACACGATGGCTGGGCAGATATATATTGTGAAGTACATACAGGTATATGTATTCAAATGTTCACACAAAGCAAATTCATGCATATTTACACAAATGTCTATACTGCCCATTAATGTAAACACAAACTTTGCGAAGCAAATTATCCTCAAGTATCTTGCAAGAAACAAACTGCTTCCCACTTTAAAACATTAGCTGTGAACCACCAAGTAAAGTAAAGTCACTTTTCACTGCTGTTCACAACATAATTTGTTTAGTCTTCAAATCATACCAGCTCTATGAGAGCTGATTTCATGGTAGCATGAAGAGAGCAAGAGAAAAAGTCATCTCTACAAAATACCACTAGGGAATCAATTTTCTGCTAAGTAGCAAAATCCACTTTGTCCCACCCAAGAGCATTTAAGTCTGCAGACATTTTGAAGTCAGGGTCTTCAATATTAAATAAATCAAATGGGTCTTGACTATTGGATAACAAAGGGTCATATGAATCCAAATCAACATTATTATGACTGAAATGATAATTGCTTCCAGTAGATGGTGGAATAGTGAATGCACTTTGATGTGGAGGAGTCATGACAGAAGTACTTTCAACATTGCCATTTGCATTTTGATCAGTGGGCATCAAAGACTCCAGCCAATCAGGATCATCCATGTCCATGGGCATTTCTCCTATATCCATGAATTCACAGGTTTGCTGGTTCATCAACTGATCATGAAGCATCTCTTCTTTTGGTGTAATGATCTGATCGTTAACAGGATCTCCTGAACCCCCAATCTCCATATCAGTCACAGTTTCCAATAAATGATTTGGTGAAGGCATCTTTACAGGTGCACATAAATCACCAAAATTACCAAAATCCATAGAATCAAGAGTTTCTAAGTCCAGTCCCAACTCTTTCAAATCAATCCCAGAAGGTGGTGGCAAATCACTCGTAAGAGCGGGCCCAGGATTTGTATCTTGAGTTTGTGACCTGCTATTTGCACTTGTTTCACCGCCACCGAGTAAAAATTCAAATGTGTCGGTTCCAGTAAATTGCATCTGGAAAGGTGCAGTGTTTGACTCATGGTTATCTTGCTGGGATGTTAATGTAATGGATGTCGGAAGAGTAATTGCAAATGTTGTGTGAGGCAGAGGGGGTGGGGGTGGAGGTGGTGGTGCAGGTGGAGATGCAACCATAGTATCCACTGGGCCATTAACAGTAGATGTTGTAGTTGTAGTTGTGGTTGCAGTTGCAGATGTTGTGAAAATGAGACCATGAGGAAGAGATCGACCAGGAGTAGTTGGTGTTGCAGGATCTTGAGCAGCACTAGGAGGAAGTTCTCCATTTTTTATGAGGATCTCCAACACATCATCCATCATTTGACTCTTCACATTCTTCGGCCGTATGTTGGCTTTTGTAGCACAATCAGATGGAATTTCCTAAACAGAAGATACACTAAACATGAGAACCAAACTCACAATGTTCCATTTCAAAAGATGTTTATTACAAATTTTTCTATAAGACAATGAATTTACAAAATTAAAATTATTATAAAATTACATCAACTTAATTACTGAATAATTAAAATTAACATATTATTATCTTTGCCACATATAATCAATACACAACATATTGGTGGAATGTGTAAGTTTTGTTTTAGTTTAATTTGCATTACCTGTAAAATTAAGTAATATTAGAAGAAGTAAAGTAATAATGTGATTACTAATACTTTTAGGTACGTGTTTTACATAGTTAATAGAAGGAAGAATTCACAGAATAGTGAATGTGAAAATCCTTTAGATTGACAAGTAGATTACAACCTGTCTATGATAAAACCTCTGTAAGAAGAAAACCAAAAATCTCAAAATGGGATGGTTTCATACACAAACTAGTGGTACTTTCTTGTATTATTTGAAATGGTTATAAAATATTATAATTCTAATTGACCCTGTCAAAGTGTTTCCTATCTGTAAAAATATTTGCCTGGGTTAAGATTCAAATCTCGGTGCACAGGCTCTGCAAGCAAACAGTTTTCCCTACTACTTGACCAAGTACTGCTTCTGTATAACAATACCCTCCGATGTGTAAAAATGAAAGTTGAACTTTTGCATTTTTCAATTTTTTTAGAGGTTTTAATGGAAACAGACTTCTGTCATATTATCAATCAAATTTTGCTCAATTCTTACAAAAGAAACATTTTTAACTGTATTTAAGGAAATCTTTTTACATTTTTGGGGGATCACAATTTCTCTCAAAATAGTGCAAAGACTTTGAACATTTCAACAAATTTATCAAGAAAAAATATGAGATGAGAGCATGAAAAAACACTATTACAGAATCAGATACCTGCACTGGTAAATGTACAGAGACCCACAAAACCCGTGTTTTCTGTCAAAAACTTGGCACTTTGTCCCTGCAGCATTACAATACTTTCTCTATAGAGAGTAGAATATGAAAAAGAAGAATCACATCTGTATATTGGAAACCTGAGTATAGCAGAAAGGAATGGTATTTAGAGACTTGCAATTGATTACAACCTGGGCAACAAGGACATTTATTTTTACATTATTTTGAGGAAGGCATAGTCATGTCTTCCCACAATGGACTGAAGAAATCTTTCCCATTCTACTTGCTGTTAAGGATGATTTAGCAGTGCCTTCCTGAAATATTGCATTCTAAATTCAGCCTTATTATGTGACAAAATAAATTGTATGTGTTTTAATTTGCCAGGTCTTTTCAGTTGACCCCTTTTTTTCTTGCACTGCAATATTTGCACAGTATAAAATGACAAAGTAATGAACGAAAGATTTTGGTATGTAGATAATAAGCCAAAATAGAGTAGTTACAGAATGGAGTTGGAGTCTACAGGTTGTTTAAAAGCGTATTAATAATTCTGAGATGCAACAAAGCACCAGAAAAGAAAAGGAAGATAGAAGATACAAGATAAAAAATTATGCCATATAATGCTTTTCATATACACACCTGTTTCACTTTTAGCTGCTTTGTAGCCTCTTCATATTGTGGTGGTGGTTTAGGGATGAGAAGAGTTTCATTAGTTATACGAGGAATCGCATCAGTTGTTGGCTTTTGGTTATCATCGGAGGGTGGTGAAGCCTGTACTGATGATTGTGCTTGCTGCTGCTGATGATTAAGGAAAGAACCAATAAAGTTGGGAAGAGATGATGTCCTGTGAAACAACAGAAATGCAACTTTAACAAAAATTTAATGTACATATAACAAATGTGAGCATAAAAAAATCAGAGATTGTCATTAGTAGTCTCTGAATTTTCAAGCAAATATTTAACTCTTTTGACATAGGCAACACTTTTTCAGTATCCAGTTATTTTTCCAAAAATCAGATCTTTTCCTTCAGCATTACTTAACTTTCTCTTACTATATAGTTTTAAATGAGAAAGTCAAAGATCTCTTAAACAATTAACAGCCCACAATGAGGAATGAAAAAAAATGATGACCTGCAAAATTTTGTTACATATTTGTTAAATATTTACTGTATTAAATTAACCTGTGTCTGAATTACAAAACATTTCTGAGAATGCACCGCACTTCGTAAGCAATTATATCTTGTACTTAGAGTGTAAAGTGGCCAGCGTTTGATTTATAAAATTTTAGGTCCCGGAATGCACCCCAAAATTAATCATTAATTTAATAGAAATAGTTATATATTCATAATATAATTTAATGATTGTTCCCATGGTACCGGAACGCCATTCTGTCACGTTTTGCCAGAAATCAAGCCCTGAATATTAGTAAAAATACACTGACAGACGTAACTGGTCAATGTCACTACACTGTGTATGTTATTCTCTGCCATTTCTAACTTCATAGCATAGCCAATTTCTCAAAATATGCATTCAAGGTAAAAAGACTCTTACCTTTGGTGCCCCACTACACCATTTGGTGCAGCAGTTTTCTGTTTTTGAAGATTGAGTTGATTTAATACAATAGCAGCTTGTTGTTGACCAAGAACAATACTTTTACCAGCCATGTTTTTCTTATTATTTGATGCCATAGGACAATTATTATTTTTATTGTTAGATGCAACATTCTGTTGATGCAGCAAATTTGTTAGCTGCTGATTCTGCTGGCTTTGATTCTGAAGAAAAGCAGCCAAACTTGCTTTGGCACTCAAACCCTAAAAAATTAAATAAATAAATATAGATAATGATATAAATAGGGACCCCAAAATATTGTTTTTCTCGGTTTAAAATAATAACATACCGTTGGACTTTGAAGAGGGCAGTGTGACTGTTGCGGAGATGCTTGCTGTGGCTGTTGTTGCTGCTGTTGTGTTGACTGTTTTTGCTGAGCTTCTAGTTGCTGTTGCTGGGGTTGTGACTGCTGCTGCTGCTGCTGCTGCTGCTGGGGCTGCTGTTGTTGAAAAGTAGCTGTTTGTTTTGGCTGCTGAGGTTGTTGAAGTTGCTGTTGTTGCAAAGCTTGGATTTGTTGCTGCAACTGCTGCTGTTGTTTCTTTTGTTGTATATGCTGCTGCAGGATCATTTTTTGATGTTGCTTAGGGGTAAGATCAGAACCAATAACAATCCCATTTGGGGTTGTATTCACAGTCATCCCTGCAGAGAGAAGTTTATGATGGGGCACAGCATTCTTCTGTGCAATTTGAGGAACTGGTGAGCATGTGTTTAATTCTTTACTTCTAATCTTCTTTAACTGTAACTGTGAACGAAGGAGTTCTCGCTGCAACTCTTCAATTTTCCGTTGTTGATCTCTAATAATATCTTCACTCATGGGAATCTGACCCTGAGCTGGAGATGGAGGTTGTGGAGGAGGAGAAGACTGAGCTGCTGGTGAATTCAAAGTAGATGCAGCTAGGTTTCCATCACTTGTATCCATTTCCATATCTGCTGTTCCATCAGGAGACATAGTGGGTGAAAGTGGAGAAAGCTGTTGCTGCTCTGAGCTAGGCGATAGGTTTGGCAGGCTCACATCATCTTCCCCAATAGAATTCTCCACAGTTAAAGACATTTGTTGTGAAGGTGGTGATACAGGAGTATCCCCTAAAAATAAACAAACAAGCATTTAAAGAAATAACTGTAACATACGAGGAAACTGAAAATCATGCTGTAAGATGATATGAGAAATAACTTATGACTGAAAATTATTTGTCAATTATAGGATAGGACTTATGTCATGCTGTTTTTAAGACAATTCTCAATTTCAATTTAAAGAATAATCTGCAGTGGCCTGAAAAAATATACTGTCTTGGATGAGGTGAATTAAGCAAACGGATAATTCATGCATTTTGAAGTAACATGCATCGACTTCACCCCAAGCCTTACCAGGGAGAGACTCTTCATTCATGACTGAACCATGGGTGTCCATGATTATGTGTCCCATATGGCTCATTGGAATGGTTGTTGTTTGGTTGTTTTGGCTGTTTTGGTTGTTTTGGCTGTCGTGCTGATGAGATGCATCACTGTAAGGCTTGAGGCGTTCTATCAGCTGGGGCTTCGAACCAGACACGGGCAAGTTGCGACGCTTGAGCTCGGCTTTGAGGTCACTCACTGCCACCGAGATTAACACACACATTAACAAAGGGGAGGAACAATCAAATCACACAAAACTCAATAAGAGTCACTACTCAACAATGTGCAAGACTTAAAAAACAAGTGACTAACTAACAAAGGGAAATTTATGTGAATCACTCAGTGCAAAAAAATTGTATTCAGATTAACACCACACACTCAAACATGAATTAGAAAAGATAATGAAATTATTAAATAAACAAACGGTAAAAATTATCAAAAGTATTTATTGATTGGTTAAAACTACTGTTTTGATTATATTTTGACATTTAACCAATAAATCTATTTATTTCTAGATAACAATGGTGAATTACAAAACATGAGTTGCAAATAAATATTTGACTGTCCATAATCATCAAATATTAACAGTATGCTAGATTAGATTATTTTATAATTAGCAAAGAGATGCATTGATTTAAAATTTGCATATTGGTGCTTATAAAAATTAAAAACACAATATTAAAAATATTCTCTGTATGGAGATCATTTGATAAGTAACTTGGTTTACAAACTAAGAGATGACCACATCAACATTTATGTATATAAATTTGACGCTTCATTATTTTGAGAGAGAGAATAAGAGAATGATAAGAGAATCAAAGTGAAAGATGGATATAATTGGAATTCGTGGTGTTATTCAATTCTTTTTTATGAAAGGGGGAAAATGAAAATGAAATCCATGTAACACTGGGCGATTCATTTTCTTTCTGTGAGATGGTGAGATATTGGGTCAACAAATCTAAGTGAGGCAGGACAAGAACCAAGACATTCCAAGATTTGGGACTCCAAAATCTACTGACACCAGCAAAAATTGACAGTCTACGATATTATTTTGTTCGATCGGCGAGTGATAGTTAGCAGGATGCCACAGGTACATCAATTGACCGTGTGCATATTATTTTGCCTAATGCATTGAGTATGAACAAGCTTCGTGCATGATGGGAGCCATGACTGCTCACTGCAGAAACGATACAAAATCACATTCAAACACCTTCTGAGTAACTATTTTGCAACTATTCAACCCCAGTAGATTTTTTGCATTGTTTTGTTACCATGGGTGACACATGAATTGATTCTTGAACATGTATTCTGGAAATGAAATAACAGTCAAAACAATGGATTGCAAGCAGAGAACCTGTTCCAAAAGGGGTAAAATGCATCCCATCAGCAGAGGAAGGTGATGGCATCAGTGTTTTGGGATGCCAAAAGTATTCTTTTAATAAACTACCTCAAAAAGGCAAAAACTATAAGGAGATTATTATGCAACTCTTCTGGGGCAAACTCAAGGCAGCTATCACAGATAAATGTTCTGGAAAGGTAAGAAAAAAGGCATTGTTCCATCATGATAATGCACCAGCACATTCAAACCATTTTGCTCAGAAGAAATTGACTGAACTTCATTTTCAACTGCTTCTGCATCTGCCCTATTCACCTGATTTTGCTACCCTTAGACTTTGATTTGTTCCCAAAATTAAAAACTATACCGGCTCGACAAAAATTTGTGAGCAATGAAGAAGCCATCCAGGTAGTCAATTACTCTTTTGAGGGCCTTGAAGAAACCTTGATCAAATACGTTGAAATTTGAAGGAATTTTGTTGAAAAATAAGGTAAGATACAAAACTCAGATTGTTATCTTCCATATCAAACCAAGTTACCAATCAAATGACCCTCATACTATCATGAATAAAGTTAATATTATAGTAAAATTCAAATTCACTGAATTTCCCAAGTTTATTTTATAAATAATGGATAATGGTAAGTGGTAAGAATGAGTATATGAATTAATAATATGTAAGACTAAAAATCTTTCCTTTTCATCACTTTAATGCATATTCATTTTCTGTAATAAAAAAATATTTCATAAAAATTTATAAAACTACATTCTCCAATTGAAAAGTTATTAAGAATTACTGAGAAGCTTTGCTTATTTAATTTGTAAACTTCTTACTAAATGAAAACAAGATAAGAAATGGTAAGACAAATGATTTTATATGGTGTAATGTCTAAACCATGTAATCATTGATGTTTATTCATACGCATCCTTTTTAGAATAAATGTTAACTACTGCTGCATAGTAGCACAAATATTAACATTACTCCATTTAATCCTCAAAAGAGACTCACTTCCTCTAATGTCTATTCTTAGAAATTGACTTATACTATGCTAGCATAAAAATATGTTCATGAAACTACATGCGTGAATATCATTCTTTTTCCAGCCTTTAAATTAGATTTCCCGGTAATGCCCACACATGTGGCATCTTCTATTTGGCACAGATGTATATACAAGAAAAAAGCATCTTGAAATACAGTAGAACCTTGGTATTTCAAACTAACTGGGGGTGTGGTCTGATCGGATTCGGAAAAGTTTGAATTATCCGAACAAATGTACCATACATATACAAATACATCTATAGGATTACCTGACACAATGCAATGTAGCATGTGATGTGAAAAAATGGCAACAGCGTAGTGTCATGAGGAAGTGGAAATGTTTCGAACAATAGAGCACAGAACGTACATAACAGATCCCATGCGACTACATTGTTTAGAAGAATTGAAGCACAGTGTGGGTCGTTGCTATTTACAGGTATTCTACGTACAATATTCAGAACTGGGTTGACTTGCACTGTGTTCATGCATTTTCATTCATAAATTAAATTAAAACCAACTTGATGTCTTTTTGTTTATTTACTTCATCGAATTTTGTTTGGATTTTCCAAAATTTTAAATTTGCGGAGGTCGGATGAGTGGGGTTCTACTGTAGTCAATTTCTGAAAATGGGTTCTTTTGAGTCAATTCTAAAAGAAATTTCATCTTTCTTGGAACGTTCTCTGTAAAGAAAATACATTTTTAGAATCTTACCCTTCATATCTTCCAACTTTGTGAGAGTTCTAAAGGTGGGAAAGCTCTGTGGAGTGGAAGACTCTTGATTTGGAACTGGAGTAGCTGACTGTGGAACTGAAGGCTGTGCAGTGGGCAAAGCAGGCGCAGGAGTGGCAGGCTGGGCAGCACCTGGGCTGTGAGCCACTGGAGAAGTGGCATGCTGTGCTGACGCAGGGGAAGTTACAGCAATAAGCCCAGACAACGCAGGTGTTGTTGGCTGTTGGCTATTTCCTGCATCTGAACTCACAGCAAGGGGCTTTTGGGAAGCTGGCAAGATGATCTGAGGGTACTGGAACAGCAACAAAATTATAAAATAGTAGAAAAATATGCAGTAACATTGTTTATATGTATCATTCCAAATTCTATCAAAATGTTAAATATACGTAATATTTTTTCCCAGTTTCAAATATTGCAAGTTCACTTAATGAACCAACAACATCATTATGAGCTCCATAATTCAGTAAAATTTCAAATGTAATACTAACAAGATCATTCAGAGAATATTATGAAATATGCAGAATAACCAAAGTAGGATTTGAAGAGTTTTCAACAGTTGATTACAATATCTTTCAGTGAAATGAGATTTCTCTGCACCACTTATTTATTGAAAATTACAATTCCATATTTCTCTGCATTAGTCACTTTGGTGATTTGGTAGTGGTGAATTCAGAACATTTTGAAGGGAAGTGTGTGTATGTGTGTGTATTAATGTTTTGTTGAATGTTAAGAATAATAAAGCAATTATTGAAAGAAACAGGTCTACATGTTAAATAACCAATTGCTTTACCTCCAGTTATTACACAGACCTTAAAGGGTTTGGGTCACATTTGAAAACTTATCTACACTCAAAATCAAATAATATAATAGGAAATTTTGAAAAAGGAAATACAAAACTGGCTGCTTTAGAGCATGTTCACAGGAAAAAATTAATCAAAAAGATGAAAACTCTTGAAAGCTTACCTTATGTTGCCACTCAAGCTGCCACTGAAGGAACAACTGCTGTTGCTGAAGGAGAAGTTCATAAGATGTTTCCACAGGGGAAGCATTTATAGGAGCAGATTTGTGAGCATTTGGTGGTCCTTTGTATTCATGAAACTTGATGGTCCGTGTCTTTGGCTGTGCCTTACTTTTAGATTTCTTACGATTTTTGTCTTTCCCAGGTGCATCTGATCGGTGAGACGAAACCACTGAGATCGGAGAAGGCTGAGGAGCAGGCCTGGGGGTAATGGTAACAGTCGGTGAAGGAGTAGGGGGAGCTGGAGGGGATGACACTGAAATTGAACTCAGAGGACTTAAGCTTGACGTAGTAGAACCAAGACTCATTGGGCTTGGAGCTGGAGCCAGTCCATGGCTTGTGCCTCCCACAACACTGCTGCATAAGTCCGCAAATGTCAATGACTGTGGAGGCTGAGGTTCAATTGGTGTTGCACTAACACTGACAGTATGTGCAGGGGATGCAGTCAGGGACTGATGTTGCACGGTTGGAGTGGCAGATGTAACCACCACAGCACCTCCTGCAGTTGGGATGGTCAGAGCAACTGTCACAATACCTGCTGAGGCCGCAGCAGCTTCCAACACATCAGGTTGGGATCGCACTTCAGGTAAACTTGTTGATGGTTGTGTTTGCAGAGGTGACTGTGCTCCTTCTGAACTCTGAGAATCTTCTTCAAATGTTATATATCTGTTGGGATGTTGTGGCTTGGTCACCTGTCCTTCACTGGTTGCTTTGAATGGTATAACACCCTCTGCATAAAAAAAATTGAAAGTTAAAATTGATCTGTGTAATAAAAATGTTCAATATTTAATTTGCTTAACTCTAGAAATTCAATCAAGCTTCTTATAATACAAAATACGAACAGGTATTACAAAATATATGTTAATCCACATATTAAGAGCAGTACTTCTCGACAAACACTTAAATCTTTTACATGTCTAATAGTTGAACAATTTTCACTGAATTATAATACATAAAACAGTGAAATATGTTACTTGCTTAGGTAATAGTTCACTTCAACTACATGTTGAAGAAATCTGATTTCTTTTATGGTCTGGGTAACGATGAATAAATGGAATATATGGTGTTTTGCACTTTGTACAGCAGAAACTATATATATATCACCATAATTACAAGGTGAAAACAACTTATTTCTTAAGAAGAATTAATATGATTTATGAATAAAATAAGTTTTGATATTGCATTTCACTAAAAAACAAATAAAGTAATACTTGCCTTTTACTGCTCTCTCAATGGGTTCTTCAGTGTGCAAAATATTTTTCTTGATTAGTTCAAGAGGGCCTGGTCTATGAGAAAGCTGATCGTTGAGAGAGTCAGCAAGACGAGCCTTTTTCAGCATTCGTTGCCGCTCCGCAAGTGATGGATCAACATGTCCAACATCTAAAACAAGACAGGTTCAATAACAGTACTTAATCACACTCTTCATAGTATACAATCACTTGGTTCCAAAACATATAATACGTCTTTTCAATTACTACCAAATTATAAATTAGAGCATTTCAAAAATGCACATTGTTTAGTACACTGAAACAGAAAATATCTTTGAAAGAAAAAGATGATCATTGAGGAAAGGTTGCCATTATAGATTTTCTCAAAAGGCAAGAATATAATATGTCGTTAATGTGAATTCTAGTACATACCTAACGAAAGGCACATTTATGTGTCTGCATTATTTTTAATGCAGCCTCAGTATATGTAACAGATGTTAAAAGGCAGGCTTGATAAGCACAAGTCTCCCATTGTGGAATATTAGCAAGTATCAAAAAATGCAACATTTAAATTTTATTTATAATGGAATAAGGACTATTTCTATTTCATATGAAATTATCCGGATTAAGTCATATATTAATAAAATTGTTTCAGATAGTAATGATATTTGGTTTTTCAAATTTTTCTATCGTCAGGGTAAAAGAGTTATTAAAAATCTAAAAATGATATTCTGAAATAATCCATCATAAAAAATTTACATGAAAGCATCTATGAAAAATTAAAATACTCAGAAAAAAAGAGACCCAGGACCTAGTGAAAAATTCAGTGACAAGTGTTTATAAGAGAGAAATCCAAAAATACCTACCTTCTAAAATGTGTTGTCGTACTAATTCCTGACGATCAGGACGTTGTTGGATCTTTGCTTTCAACAAGTCACCCATTTTGGCACGTTCTAACTTTTGCCTTTGTTCATGAAACGCAGGTGGTGTCTTGAGAGCTGAACATGAGAGAGAAGTGCTAATTGTTTTCAACATTTAAATCTTATTCAGTGTTACTAATTTACAAGAATAAGAAACACAGCATTTCAGTTTACACATGTGAATCAAAATACGCTTTCTTCTCACTAAGTCCTGACAATATGGGTTGGCATTCTGTGATGTTGGATTTTGGTAAAGTAATTATTTCAGTTTGAAAAGATGAGAACAAAGGAAGTAAAGGACAAATGCAATAATCTGTGATTATTTAATTCCTTTTTGCAGAGTTTTAGCTAGTCAGTTTCAAACAAAGGTAACATTATATAATAGTTATTTATTTTTATTTCATTTATTAGATGTTTACAAAAAAATACCGATAAACAATTTTAACCTAACTTCCTGTTAAAAAGAATTTAGCTTTCAAGATTTCAATGAATAAGTAACATCTCTTTCTTGATACAGATGAATTTTAAAACAATAAACATATCAATAAGTTGCCAAAGTAACCTAAAAATGGATATTCCAAAATATGAAAAAAATAATGTAAAATGAAGGGGGGGGATAATTGTCCTATAATGGAGATCATTAATAATAAATATATGCAAAATTAAATATCACCCTGGTTGCTTCCTTCAATATAAAAAGTGATAAGGAAGAATTTCTCATTCAATGTCAGTTCATAGCATGTTCCTATAATAATCCATACATGCTATGAATAAATTTTAATTCAATCTCAGATGAGAATAGGAAATGACTTTTGACTTCATATTTTATAATACATCACTGCAATCTTGTTAAATCTGAAATTACACCTTTGAATTCCTCTTAGCCAAATTATTTAGTATTTTCTATAGCATTAGGAAATGCCCACTTGGGAATGAAAGAGAATTAAAGGAAGAATTCGAATTTCACCAGTTGATTAAAATATAAGTTTTTAATGTACATTGATTTACAAAAATCTTGTTGGGATATTTTGCAAAGAGATCAAATATTAAGAAAGTTGAGATCTGATCAATGAATATAAACACAATTGGACTTTATGAATAAAATCAAATCACATTACAGAAAAATATTGCAAATATTTTTCAAAATAGGCTCTTTACAATGGATACTTATTCTCATAAATATGGTTAATTATTAATATTTTTGCAGTCATTTTTCCTATTGTTTTATTAAAAAAACAGGATATGATTATAATGGTTTAATTTAACACTTTGATTATTTACAAGACAAGAAAAATGAAACATTCCCTCTTAAAGCCTTATTGAACCCACACTAAAATGTCCTGTATGTTGTTTTTGGTGAAATGTAAGGTTGCCTTCAACACTTATTTTAGACACATGTCATTCTTCAGTATTGCAAGTCAATTTACTTTCTGGTCTAAGTAGTGTAATTAGCAAGGTATACAGAGCCAATATACAGAGGGAATGGGTTTGAAACCACTGTAAGGTATAGTGTAGTCAAATCAGTGTTTATCACAGATTGTTATTTTACAGCTCCATCCATCTCATCAACAACTGCCATTAATTCATAATCATCCCCAGATCCAGCCGACTTTATATTTTCTTCCAAAATGTTTTTTCTTTATACTGTATACAAAATGTATTGTAATTTGTTGGTTTTGAGTTAATATTTATAACATTACCAATTGATACATTGAATGACTTTTGTTACTATATAGAAAATTGATAAAACCTTCAATTTTGGATATGTATGGCTTCTGAGGTGGTTAAAGCGCCCATCCTTTCCTTGGGTGTGCCATCACCCCTTACCATCTAGAGATAGTAATGTAGTCAAAATTTGACATGGGCCTATGGGCTATATATGTATGCTGTAAGATGTTGATTTCCAAATGTTAATATTGAAGGAGAAATTCAAAGAAAATAACTTAGAATTGGATTGAAGGTCTTTTTTTCAAGGCAGACATTCATTCAATTCATACATTTTTATTTAAAATCTAACAATCTTTAGAAATAAAAATAAATAAATAAAATTTTATGAATTAAATGAATTTCAGCGTAAAAAAGGACCTTCAAACCAATTCTAAAAAAGCATCAAGAATGGCAATCTTATTCTCACTGAATAATTTTAAAATTTTCTTCAAAACAATAACAGATATACATTGGTGTCTAAAAATATGACAGATAAAATAAGAGACTTGAAGATCAGATCAGTGCTGCTGATCAAGGCTGCTGTACATCCTAAAAATGAATACATTCACGCCTTAACAGGACTACTGATGCATATAATTACAGGATTGACACAATTGTTTACTTCTTAGTTATAAAACAAACATTAGCAGTAAGAAAACAATACATTTTATATAACTGACGGTATATGATCTCGTTGACATACATTTTGACAACACATTTTGTGTACTAATTTCAAATAATTTCCTGTAACTGGAATATGAATATAAAGCTCAACAGTCTCTGAAATGTGCAATTTCCCGAATATTTCTCTCATTTTTAAGTATTATCAGATGCTTAGGGTTGAGGCTGCCTTAAGCACAGGCCTTCTGGGGTACTCACGTGGCATGATGCCCTGCGCCACCAACTGGTTGATGGGCCGCCGGAGCATCAGCTTCACCTTCAGAGCTGCAACAGAAGAGGCGCCGATGCACTTGCCGGTAGGGGAATTCCCACTCACAGACACACACATCATGCACCCGCCGCAGACGCGGGGTGCAGCCCTCCGGAGAAGGAGCACGCACTAACCGCACTCGGCCTCGCCGTGGGCGGCCGCCCTGCGGGAGGAGCGCGCGCACATGCCTCGCGCACGGGGGCCCAGGGGGCCGCCCCGGAGGGCGCTCGGCGATCGCCGGCGCCCGGGCCCCGCGCACCGCGCCGCCGCCACAGCCGTCCTCGTCGCCACCACCGCCACCGCCACCGCCGCCGGCCAGTGTCGCAGCGGGGGCCGACGATTGTGACGGACTACCCGCGGGGCCGCAAGCCCTGCTCGCGGAGCCGCCGGCGGCGGCGGCGGCGGCGGCGGTGTTGTGACGGCAGCGACGGCCTGCAGAGAGGCAGGGTGGGGGCGGGGCTGATCAGTACGCATGGCGGATAGGGCGACCGCGCGCTGCCACCGGAAGTGGGGACGGCCTCTGGCCAGTGGCGGCTGCGCAGGGGATTTAAACGCCCCGTCGCTCCACTCGCGTTCTCGAGGCGCCCGCGGCGTTGGCCACCTCCACGTAAACCCTGCTTATCTTCCAAGGATACGGACGCGTCTGCGCGATTCTTTAAGAGCGCAATTTCGCCTTTCTTGAAACATACGCCAGCCTACTCGACGTGAACTTAATATTGAACCTAATCAAGAATAACAAAATGTTCTTATTTCAGACATGTCAAGCGGAACGTCAACGCCTTGAAATGTTTTTCTCAATTTTGCCCGATGCTGTCGTAGAACAGGGCTTACCCATCCTAAGCAATCAAACCGTATCAAGTTTCTCTTTTTCAGCAAATCTGAGTCGTAGTGCGCTAATGCAATAAAGCAGCATCATAGTCATGCGTCAGCCAAGCAGCGTCCAACAAATGGTAAATAAGTCGTTGGAGCATTTTCATTAACTTCTTAAAGATGAAGATGATTATGCAGCGCGATTAGATTATAAAATGCAATCAACATTTTGATGATTGGTTTTAGCGGGAAGGAATAACAAAGAAATAACTTAGCACGAATATTCAAATGAACAGTTACGACAAATGCCCTTTTTTGTTAATTTTCTTTATTATTATTGTGCTTGCAAATTCTGCACTTTTTTTAGCGAAAGACGTACTTCTCTTTATGGCGACGTGGACATTGACGTTGGAAGTGTGAAGCAAGAATAAAATTATTGTGAAGTTCAGAGAAATCGATGAAGAGAGTATTACATGTTCGTGAACATTTCAAGTTTTCAGTGTCTTTTTTGCTTTGGCGAAGTGAAAGTTTACCATTGGATTTTGTTTCACTAGATCCCATCATTCACTTTTTTTTATTAATTTGAAAATGAGTTGTTCGACAAAAAGTAAGACGTGTGGCCGATGCAACAATTGATAGACACACTGCAATCTGATATTTTCTCAGTTCTTCGAAGTGAATCTCTCATACGCAACATCTCATCTTCAGATATCAATGTTTATCTAGCAGTGTTCTTTGAAAACAAACAAACATAAATGTATAGCATAACCATTATAAACTAATATGTCCTTTAAGGAGGGGCCGTGGAGTGCTCATTGTAAACAAGTATTGCCCGTTTCAAAATTTTGCACATGACAGAGCGAGAAGGTATTTTTATAACGAAGTAATATTGTAATGAATTCTTTGTTCCAGTGTTTTATTCGAGGTTCCACAAACTTTCGAGTGAATGGGTAGAATAAATGATTAGCAAACAATGTAAATAAAATAAGAATGGAGTAGCCTATAGACATCACAACAAAAGTAAGATCCGCAAAACAAACCAAAGCAATGGACTACTGGCTTGTAGAACATACGTGTACGAAAATATACATTTTGGAATGCGAAAATGCACTCAAGTAATTGAATCATTAGATTTAAGCTCTGTTTTAAAGTTACTTTTAATTACATTACTGAAGATAAACGCACTGCCATTAGTTACTGAAGCCGCAAGGCAACCACAGAAGGCTGCTGAACGTCCTAAAAATTAATAAATTCCCGCCTTAACAGAACTACTACGGAGAGAAAAGACACTAACGAACAAAACACGAAGTTGAGGAGATCGATGGGGATCCGCGCCAATCACAAGCAGGCGATGGGGGAGGGTGGCGCGGCGGCGAGGTCTGTGGGGCAAGTGTGGGCGGTGGCAGCGAGGAGGGCGGCGAAGGACTGAGTCAGCCGGCGCGAGAGGCCGGGCGTTGACTGGGATGCGCGAGGCGGCGGGGTCGGGGTCGTGCGCACGCTCGCTGCGAGCACTTTCCGCGAGCGGCGCCGCCGCGCGTCCGTCCGCCCGCCCGCCCGCCCGGAAAGATGGGCGAACGTGGCGCGCAGGCCGTCAAGCAGCGAACCCCGCCGCGCCACCTGCACACGCTACTGTGTGCCGACGGGACACAGTTAACACATTCGCCGGTATAAAGCCACTCAAAAGCATTTTTTGCCATCCTCCTATCTGCTATCTTCCGTCATTCACGAATTGCTTTATGTACAATTCTTCTTATACACAGGCGCGGATCCACGGGGAGAGAAATGAGGGAAATTTCACTCCCTAAAATTTTTCAGGAACGATTAATTTTAAATTGTCACGACACTTTCAAGCAAAAATATTTTCGGAAAATCATTAAAACGAATAAAATCTAATCGCAGTATGAGCTGAGTGTAGCCTGAGACATTTTACAAAATATGTAATATGACACAATCGAACAAAACATTTTAAATTTCCCCTCCCAAAATGTGTCTCTCGACCCGCCCCTGTAATACATGATATTTTTAGACGTTTTCAAGATAACTACCAAGATGCCACAATCCAACTTAGTAACAGGCTTTTCCTGTGAATTTCAAGTCGTCCGATGGCCTCACGTACGGAATATTTGCTGCAGTTAACGCTAGTCTGTCATAAGATTTCCATTTTCATCACAATGTAATATCCGTACATTGCTGTCTTGTAAAACGTAAATCCTTACCTGGAATACGTAAGTGTTAACAAATAGCTACACGTTGGATAATTGCTTTCAAAATCAGAAACACCAGGAAGTTTATTTGCATCTCGCATCATCCGAAACGCATTTCACACACGTTGTAGCCAATGTAAGGTAGCGTGTCTTTATTAGATTAATTGGTGGTGCAATTTTTCCTTTGGTTAAGTGGTGACAGTTCGTACACAATAGCGTGCGCGCATGCAACTCGCGCTCGTCTACTCACATTCCTTGTTCTTGTCCATGGACTTCTGCAAGGGGGAGTCGTCCACCTCCGCCTTGGGCGGCGACAGCGGCAGCGGGCCGCGGCTGGCGTGCGCCGAGGAGCCGGCGGGGGAGGGGCCAGCGGGACCCGCAGGGCCGGGCTCGGGGGAGGCGCCGCTGCTGCCGCTCCCGCCCTCGGCCATAGTCGACGCCCGATTCACGTTGTAGTCCTGCAACAGAAGGCAAACGCGCTCGTTACTCCACGCGACACCTTGCGCCACACAAAGAAACACAATTTCACAGGTACGGGGGAGTGGTTGCAACTGACGCAATGTCTCGAAATGAATTTCCATCAAACTTGCTGATAAACACGATTAAACGTTTAGCTTTAAGATATGATAAATATTCAAATTAAAAGTAGTAAATAATTATCGTTATTTATTTTCTGCAGGGGTGTTTCATCTGTCCCAACGGACACATATGACCAGATTTTAATTTTTATCCAAGAAACATGTAAACGTAATAGTTAATAACCCAATTTATTTCTACTTGCAAGTAAGAAAGAACTATTACAATCGGTCTTTATTTCATTGGAAAGAAAAATGACTATTTGTTACCAATAAATCAGTTACACTAAATATTGTACAACTGTAGATTATTAAAACTTTTTGTTGAATTAGCAGATGCGGAAAAAATATCACTAAGCAACATTTCATGCTCAGCTGTAAATACTTTCTATGTAGTGCATTTGATTGAAATTACCGATAAAAATATTTTTCATAATCATTGCTCCTGTGAGTTATCTCATTTTTGTCTTCTCCCTCATTTGAATGCTGTACCAATCTGTCTTTATTTTGAAATTTGTTTTGTACAATAATATTTTTAAGTGGAAGGTTGCTGCTGCATCGGCAGTTTCCCCTCCAAAACTGTTTTACATGCAGCAGACATAACCTCTTCAGTCACGATTGATTTTTATTTACAGTTTTTGACTAGTGTTTGTGTCTGAAATATATAATACATTCGATTTTAATGATTTATACGTAGAAAGTGGGCAGTTTAGGACACTGTCCCATATGCCTGCTGCAACTAAAAGTATTAACAAAACAAACCAGGTTGGGTTTAGAAAGCAGATTAAAACACTAAATAAATGTTTAATGGTGTACTTACTGTATTCATAATGTATTGAAAGTTACCATTTAAATTACGAAGATTAAGAAATCCACTTACCAATTTAAAATAACCAAATTTACCAAACATCTATAAGCAGATCCACAGATCTCCAATTAGAAAATATTTTAAGGCAGAAATGGATCCACAAATCAAAGGAACTGTTTCCAATAGCTTTCATCTCGCACAAGTTTTCTTCTTATGAAGACTTTTTGGTGACACAATATTTCCCACGCCGAAATGAGTCCCACTCTCCACTACAGAGCAACGATTTTGTCACATACAAGGAACAATAATAAGATTTGTCATGTAGTGAATAAATTAAATACCAAGGATGGGGTGCTAGCTATACCAAAACAAGCGAATGTTCTAAAAATAAAATTAGTAAACTTCAGAAATGTGTGGTTTACTACTTATCTTTTATACTTCGATTAAACATGAAGACCGTTGACACTTTTGTCAGTTGTGACGTTGACATCCCGATTGGATGACAGAGTTACAGCTGACCAAATGTTAGCGGACGCTAAATTGAAAAATAAAACAGGTTCTACCAACTTTTTTGGATCGCATATTCCTTTGGAGAAAATGATTTATCTTATATTTTAATGAACTTATTGAAATTAGAGATATTTTGAATTAACAAATAATAATAATAATAATAATAATAATAATAATAATAATAATAATAATATAATAATAATAATAATGAAGAGAGAATTCAAAACATACCAAAGGAGAATGATTCCCTTCAGATCATTAAACACTTAAGTTTTATAAAAATAAAGTTTCTGGGATCCCAAAGTAAGTATCAACCAACAACTTAACTTCTTATTTTTTAAGAAAAACCTTTAGGTTGCATACATCAAACACTTATTTCACACAGTTGAAGGGAGGTACCATTTTCAATGGTTTTGGTAGTTTCATAGCTACCAAGTTTCAGATTCAAAACGTCAAATATTTCCTTGCAGGATGTCGGCTAGCGTCAAGTATTTCCTTGCAAGAAATTTGTTTTCTTAAGCCTTTTTTAGGGTATCAAGTGAGGTCACTTGATATTCAGACGCTACATTAACAATATCTATAATTTCTCCGGTGTAATCGGCATTGATTTTCTGCTTTAAATGTGAACCAACACAAAGTTGTTAACATCAAAATTATTACATATATGTTTCATCCTAATTTCAGCTACATCCTTCAAAATATTAGTATCCATTTCATCGTCTTCATCGCTGCTATCTTGTGGGATTAAAACTCAGAAATAGACCACGGTGTTTAGGACAAATGCCTATTTAGTTCAATTAGAACATTGTGGAAAATAATTGCGGATTTTTACTAATCATAAAAAACTACATAAACTGAAAGTATCTAATAGTGTCTAAAATGTCCTAAAACGGCGGTTGATGATTATTTTAATATTATCTTTCTAAATCTGTCTAAAACAAGTAACTTTGATGATTATATTTTAATAACTATTTTTTACCGAAACGCAAATTCTTTCCCGAATTTCTCGAAACGTGTTCTCTGAACGAATACGCAATCGACTACGCACATAAATCTCTCTCCCAACACATCGAACATAAGTAGCTCTGCAAGTCAATAGAACAAAAATGTTTCACACTCGTCTCCGATTATCAAGCACTTCTTAGGCAATTGCACCCATTTCTAGTGCAGTTGTGCTGTTGACAGGTTGAGAATAAAAAAGTCGGAAAGAATGATTGAAATGAAAATAAATGAAAGTGAATAAAATAATACGCTTGTAGTCACTCTCATAATCGTAAAAATACCTGACTTTCCTGAAAAATAAAACAAATGCCTTATTTAATCATTTTGTGATCAAATTTAGATGCCAAAAATATAATTTTTCATGACTAACGTTTTTTAAATGCTTTGTTTAATCATTTGTCACCTATTTTAAGTGATTCGTTTTTCCTGCTTAATAGTTCCTAATTTTATACTTTTGCTGTGTGGTGCCTAAATCATCACTTTTTTGTACCTAAAATTCCGAGATCTACTCATAAAACATCATCAGAATAACTCTGTTGAACTGGTTGTGTCACGAGTACCCATAAACAGTATTTACCGGTAAAAAATTATATCTTTTCATGTCTAGTTCAGAAAAAGCCACGATGCTACTTCTTTGGTATGTTAAACAATGGAAATCATCACAGGAAAATACTCATAATATTATGGACAATCATCATATGCTGTCAAATGTGTTTAGATTCACTTATCATAAACACACCGAAACAACAATTAACACCACAAAATGTTATTTTTCAACACCAAAAATTGAAAAAAGTGTTAGATAGGATCAAAAGGCTTTTTAATAAATTTGACAAACTAGGATGAAGAGCAACCATTAGGCAGGTTTGACATGGCCTATAAGAAAGTGTTCAAAGATCTACAATGTCAAAAGTACAATTCTGAACTAATAATTACAATAAAATAAGCAACCAATGGTGAGGAGACTATATTTTTACCTTTCGTCGACCCTGAATTTTTTTACTCAAACTATATACTTTAAGAATGGCTAAGTCGATCCCTGGAAGCTAGTTGAGATTTAACGCACGACCAGCTATGATACAATAGTCAATTATGTAACACAGGCGATAAGAAGATTTTATGCCCTAAGGGTTATTTCCAAACGCGAGAAATTCTGGCCAGAGGGTTTGGAATCAAAGTACCAACCGTGGTGCATAGAAAACGAAATGGTTCACTACTTTGTTACTAAATCAAACAATTCTAAATGTTTTTATCAAAGATACAGTTTGTTACCAATTAAATCTAGTGATGTATATGAAAAGGAATATTTCGGCATTGGCTGGGAGAATGAAACTGAGGTGATGAATTCTTGAGTAAGTGAGTATTTCGTGTTTCCGGGCACGTCAATTATGAATACCGATGTACCGATTTTTGCTCGTTCTGCACAGCACCAGTTTCCGTCACAAACCACGTGACCACAACACCGGCACTTCGGTTGAAAAGCGAGACCAGACATTGGCCGCCATGTTGTATAGAGAGCAAGAAGTGTTGAGAAACATTTTGAAAGTGGAATAAAGTGAATTTCAACGGTTACTAACAAAAAATAACACGATATAGGTGTAATTGAACTAAAAGATTCACTATTCTAAAAAAAGCTTATTTGTTTGTTTCAGTGACTAACTGCATTTTGGCATTTAAAATTCCCGCGAATACTACGACGCAAATTGGTGCCTGAAGCTTATTGGCTGAAGTCGGATGCGCAAGAGCCCACCCATCTCTTTCCACCATGGATATTCCGATTGATTTTAGTACATAATCGATGTAATACCAATAATATTTCGAGTTCATATGTCGTGTTGGAATCTGTGTTTAAATATTGGAAAAATACGTTTTTTCCATCCACATTTTGGCGCGAATTTCAAATTTTAAAACTAATATAAGTTTTTAATTTGTTTTCACTATTGTCCACATTGTTTAAAAATCTGAAGAAATATATGTTATATAACATTATAAGAGACATTCTAGGAGGGGGAAAGTACTCCAACGTTATCACGTCGGAAATCAATTTCAAATATTTAATTATTTTTTCTATTTGAATTTGGCGTCAAATTAGTTGACAAAAATATCTTCAAACTCAACTACTTCCCCGCGACTGCAATTTTTTTCAGTCTGATACATGCAATAGAAGCTGAGAAAAAATAATAAAACGAAAAACACGTTTTCGTATCTCTGCAACAGATGGCCCTCGGAGGCTAAATGTTTGGGAATCTAGGGCATCTTTTATTCTCTCTCATATGAGCATCGCGATTATTGATTTGGTTTGGGGGCAATTTTCACCGACTTATTCGGCTATATTATTTAATTTAAATAGTATAACTGAACACTCAGAAAATATTTTTCAAACGCGAAATACTCGTCGTGAGAACAATGGAAGCGTGAACGAGCCAATGTTGACAGCAATTGAGGTAATCGCCGATATACCAAGTGTTGTAGGTGCACAATGGTGCAAATGTGCTCAGGTCTCAAATATCCAGATGGGGTAAATCTAGCTGGGGTAAAGGACTATTAAATGCACAGTTGTTATATGCCATGCCATGTCATGGGTTTTGGAACTATGCTCGATGCGTATCCCGACTTCGTTTACAATGCCGTATCGAGCATTATTTATGACTCATCACAGCTTCAGCGGCTGACTACTTAAACGTCAGAGATGAAGACCGTCGATGTAGTTAGTATTATCAAAACGCGCATTGCTTTTAAGGCACGATATACGCAGAGGCAATGATACTACTCACTAGAAAAAGGTTCTATAATGACGATTCGAAAAATTCTCTGGAGAAAAACAAGTATAAAAAACAAGCAGTGGAAAAGTGCGTAACTGCAGGAATGACAGAAACGTTATTATGCAATGGATTCGACACGTTCATGAGCGTCCTTGATCAGCACATTTTAGAACTCCAATACTAAAGAGCTAAATCCTTTCCAAATTTGTGAGAGATGCAGTTAGATCGCGGTAATAGTCATTTAGCATATTTCAAAATCGGTGACGATAGTCAACCAGCCTTTGGTATAAAAAACTGTCAAATCTAGAAAAAAAGCAATCTGAGAAAAAGCGCTAACTTGGGTGGTACAAGGAAAGGATCAACTTCTCTATGGAGAGGCAGGATTGATTCCCTCGGTGCTGACGTCGTCTGGAAAACGTTCATCCACTTCGCAAGCAAAGGAAGCATAACAGTTGAAATTGTACACATACAGTCGAGGAATTCTCAAACTACGCTTCTAAGTCACGGTTAGGTTTTTTCAACCTATTTTTTTCTTTAAACTGATTTCAGCACCAAAATACAACTTAAAAGAACTACAAATTTTTCGATCACACGTGAAAATCGAGTTTTTTTAAAATTCTTGTGCAATATCGAACAATTATGAACTATAAAACAAAACTTGCTCTGCTACAACAGTACATTCTTTGTCACATTATACGTAACTTCTTATTTTTTGAAAATTGAAAAAAGAAGTTCGAAAGTTGCACGAAAATCCCACCTGTACATTGTTTATAGGCGTACTTCGCCCTATTGGAGAACAACTTAAAGATTGACCGATGTTTTCGGGCACGACAACTGCTGTGGCCACTAGTTTAGATGTGTGTGAACGTTAGTGTAGTGCAGATCCCCCCCCCCCACTGGATGAGACCCGGCGTCGATACAAGTCGGCTCGCGGGAAATTCCTCCTCCAGGTATCTCATCCCAGCAAGGCACCTTCATAGCTGTACAATACGGGAGAAGAGAGTTTAAAGGGGGTATTAAAAAAACGTTCCCCCCGAAAAGTGATTCTCAAACCCCCTACCCCGAAGTGAACGTTATATCCCCCCCAAAGCGAATTAAATATAAGTAGAACCTGAAAATTCGTCATTTCATATACATTTTAACACAGCGTTTTAAATTTAAACACAAGATACAATTTGATTATTTTTAAAGAAAGTATACATATTAATGTTAAAGTTAATAAATTAATAATTATTACAAAAAGTCACAAGATTCATTTTTCATCAATCATTAATCCTTCGCTTGCTTTTTCCCGTAGTGGTATCCCCTCCTCCGAAAGGCAAACGGACTTTGGAATAGTCCCTTAAATCCCATTCATCGCTTTTACGTTGAGTGGTAAAGTTCAATTTCTGAAATCATTTAATTAGATCGCTACAAACGTCAAGAGATTCTCCTTTTCAGGATGGCGGTTACTGTTTGAATGTCAATTCTATTGTTGATAGTTTAGATTGGTGATCTCGTCAACTGACAAGATCCCGCAAGAACTGATAGTCCCGTAAGTGTTTATCGCAGGTGGTGGCTGTGATTTTCCCTCACTGGCTGGCGAGATCCGGCGCCGACCTACGTCAGCTTGCGGGGATTTTGCAATAAGTTTTTTCTGCTGAAAATTCGCCGTTTTCGCCTTCTTTTTGTGTGTTCCGCAGGGAAAAAGTAAAAAAAGTCTAATGGCTCCGTATAAATCTGTCATTTGTTGAGAAACTATTTATCGTTTCGTAGAAAATATCGCAAGTTTAGATGAAACATCATAAACAAGGGTATACATTTTTTTGATGTGAAAATCTCTAGAATGATTTTGAAAGGGTTGGACAGATTAGAATATGTGCACACAGATATAAATCAAAGTACTTTGGAAAACCTAAGAGCAATTTTTGTAGCAGTTCCCTGGATATAATTTAAAAATCAATGTCTTGTATTCTCTGTTTTTTGATAAGCCAAAAACTCAAGTAACATTCCACTGAAGATATGACAAATATCCATCACATTATATTTCTACAGGAGGCTGTCTCTGGTTTTCAGAGTTTCACTCAAATTGTCACAGAAGCCGTGATACTCAAATCGCCGTTATCCGTACGCCTAATACAAAAGTAAAGCACTAATTTTGACGAAAATTTTCTAGGAAAAATGTTACTTATGAGTGAAAAAATTCTCAATTTTTGTCGAAGGTGGGTTCTGACAATACTCACATACACGATAAAAACCTATGTCCTTTGTAATACGAAAATAAATAACTAGTACTTAAAAAAAACACTCTAGCTTGATTTTGAAAAAACTATGAGTAGGTTGGAACCGACGACAAAAAATCGGCCAACCCAGTGGGGGTATGAGACGTGGATCTTAGAATTTTTCAAAGGCAAATCTACTACTCGAAAGACACGAAGATCATGTCACAAAAAATTTTAATTTGGGGTGTAATTGAAAAAGTAAAGACTCGCAAATGGCAGAGAGCAGGGCATACTACGCGACAAAGTGACGGAAGATACACAAAGAAAGCGTTGGAATGGACTTAAGAGAGAGACAATCTATGAAGTCAACCGTCACAGCGATGGGATAAAGATATATAAAATAATAATAGAAAATTGGATGAAGAGGGCACAAGCGTGATGCCTGGAACCATGCTCCATTAATACTTATCGTAGACGTAAAAGGGCTACATCTTCAAATAAAGATTGATTTAACTGCATAATAAATTATATCCGGGATGTTTTGCTTTACCCTCTAGAAACCTCACAATTCTCATAAAACATCCTCCTCCCCAGGTTTTCGACCTAATATTTCAAAAACCCAAGTGTTAATGTTATTTCATGGTATTCTATTTAAAAAGATGTTTGGATTAGACGGTGCCTTTATACACCATAATCAAATCTTTATTAAATATGATTCTTTAACAAAAACAGAACCACTGAAGACAGAAGTTGGCGAATTTAAAGTTTAAAAAATGAGGTTAATAACCCATTTGAAACTGCCGTAACTTCGACAATTTTCGTCCAAAAATACTTTTATTATATAGAAAAGTTAAGTTTACAATCTCTACTTTAAGAATTATTTGAGAAACCTACAATAGACGGAGATTCTGTTCAACCATCTATTGTGTGAAAATCTTCATGTTAAAAAACCAACAGATTAGCGGTCTGTAATGCATACAAGGGTCAAAATTACATGAATGAATGTTAATTTATTGAACTTCAATGGATTTCTGTATATGATAATTCCAACTCTAGTGAATAATTGAAAAACAAAGGACAGAAGCTCAGCCCAATGAAAGTAGTTTAATTTACAGGAAACTGACACTTGTATGAAATTGACACAGATGATCATGTATGCTTAGTGACGCATCCATCAACAGATAATCAGACATGCGAATAGTAAACGCCTTCATTTGTTTTCATTAGCACTTGTATTATTTACGACAGACAAATATACGTATTACAAAGACCGACAGATGTGTCTTCTTAATTTCACATTTGCAAAAATTAAGTACTAATAATTTCGTAATCAGTTTGTATTCTTTTAATGATCATAAGTAATTTAATGTTGTTGAGTCAGTTCTCTATGTTAACTGCACATTCGGTATTATCAGCGATCATTAACAAACTACTTTTACGTATTTCATACCGAGAAAGTATTGGATTAATCTGTAATCGGTTTCAAAATTTACATACTGAAATTTGAAGAAGAGACACTGCAAGGTATCCCTTTCGAAACCTCTCACATTTCATGGAATCGTAAGGAACAAACTGCACAAGTTACGATAATGAAGTATGCTAGAGGAACTAAAATCATAATATGAATGGATTTTAACACATGAGCGATTGGTAGCACGAAGAATATCAAGTCTATATTCAATGTCTTGGCATGTTCGTCTTAAGATGATCTCTGTCACTGAAGCAATAGCATCGATGCTACGTCTTAACACATGCGATGCTTGAAAAATCTGCACAAGAAAACTCCAGTGGGGTAATGTTGGGGGGAGTGTGCTGGCCAGAGAAGGGTCCTTCACGCCCGCTCCAGCGATAAGAAAATTTCCCATTTAGAATTTCGCGAACTTCTGTGCAGCTTGGAGCTCCATCATGCATAAAGACGATGTTGGGATACTAATTTCCTGAGGGTAAATGAGCTGCTCCAGCATGTCAAACTGCATTACACTGCATGATGCACTGCATTTCTTACTGTACTTTCTGCAAAGAAAATAGTTCCAACAATCCTGTATTTCATGAACACACATAAGACATTCAGTTTTGGGCTTTTGCGGACTTGTTCCATGATAGCGTGCGAAAGCGTGCGAATTTTGCGAGCCCCCAAACCGAAACTTTGCCCGTTAATCGTTCCTGTTATGTGCAATTTGGCTCACCTGAAAGTGAACAACGTGCCAGAAAGCTGCCATTCACGACAATACGCTGCAACATATCCAAAGGAAATGCTTTTCGGCATGATTTGTTGTTCTGCATATGCTGTGAAGGAATCCGCATTTTGTACGCATACAACGGAGCCTCTTGTGTACTACACGATGCAATATTGGTTGAGGGACATTTAATTGCGTCGATGCCCGCCGAATGGACTTACGCGGACTTCTGTCAAATGCTTTTCTCATGTTCTCAATTTCCTCTTCCGAAACGAGCACCTCCAGTTTCAGAACGCTTCCAGTAGCCGAAAACCTCCCATATCATTCCTTAATTTCCTTTGCATCAGGCGGATCTTGTGTAAGTTTTTGCATCGGCGATGATTTCTTTGCATCGTGATATTCGATTTTGTTTCCGAAAACCACACTATTTGCGAGCTTCAGTGGAGAGCAATTTTCACTTCATATAATCGTGACGTACACAGGTGGTACATATTGGAAACTTTTAGTGTGGAAATAAAAAAATATATTTGAGTTGCTCTAGCATATTGGGGAATTTTACTATCTTTTACAGTTTTATCCCCTTCGTTTCCATGAAACGTGGGAGATTAGAAGGAAACACCTGTATATTAATAACTCTGATTCGTCAAATGTACACTGCACCACAGGAATACTGTGGAGGCGCCTAAGCCACAATATTAAATGACATTTTGTTTGCATTCTGAGTACATAAATTTCGTAAAAACAATACATTAAATTATTGCGAGTTCTCCTGACCCTTTATTTTTGATTCATATAAATTTCGCAAAATTTCTCTCTCGTGAAACATCTTTGGAGAGGTTCCGATGCTTCACAGAACTTTAAAATTTTTATTATCTTTGAAATTAAGTATTTCTGCATTTATTTATCATCTTATTCGTCAGAATATAATCGATTAATACAGCGTTTCTTTCACTTTTTAATCCCTTGTACGTTTAAAAAATTCTGCGGACCATTGTATTTATATCATCTGCATCGATAATACACATACACACAAACACACACACACATATATATATATATATATATATATATATATATATATATATATATATATTGTACGGTGTGTTTGAGGCAAAGGAAGCATGAAAAATGCTGAAAAATATATACAGAGACTCTGAAGCCTTCGAAGTATAATGGAGTTACGTCGAATCATTAAAATTACTCATTAATAATATTATTTACATGTCGTACAAAAGTCGATAAAGAGCAAGCTTTTTTTTCTTTCTGCAGGTCGAAAATAGAGCGTTAAAATGACGATGGAAAAAATTAAAGCATTTTTTTTATAGTTTTGAACTGGTTTATTGGCCCAGAAAAACATTTACACCCCCCGGCCATTTTCAGTATCTTATCCCGCAACCCTCTTTTTTCTCTTCAGTTTGGCCCATTTTCTAGTATAGTTTTATAATTTTCTTTCTCAGCATTGCTGGAAATTTCCATTCAATATGTATTTTGACATTGTTCCACATCCTGTTCTATTGCCTCGAATATTTGACTCCAAAAAACGATCCATTTTCTCCTTACTTTAATAAACACCATTCCATACAAATATCAAATCCACTTACAGTTTATACTCAATGAAAAATAACATTTATGTGTTAAACATTTTAAAATTATTATTGTTACTGTATTATCGTTAAAGAATACACGTTAGGCAAGCTTAATACGCAGGAACAATTCATTTTGATGAAGAAGGCAGATTTACACGAAGTTTCTTGCCCATCACTCATGTAATGCCAACTTCTTGGTTTAAAAATACAGCAATTAATATAAATGCACTACACTGTATATCACGTTCAATGATACACGATTACGAATGTCGGAACGTTTGTAAAGAGATTCCAGAAAAGAGAAACCAATATAATAAAAACTATATCACTAACTCTACTTTACGCATTGAAGCATATTGCAGAATTAACATTTACTCACTTTGAACCACTCCGGATAAATGGCGATAATCGTGTCAAAGAGGTCCTGGTCCAAGTGGATTCTCCAGAACAGGGTGCCGTTGTCCAACCTGTGCCCAGATTCTGCAACAAAGCAAAAAAAGAAACAAGGTTCGTCAGCTTCAAAGCAGCACTCACCCTTCCAAACACAACACACTTTCCCCGACAACTCAAACACTTGTTGTCTGACAACTTACTCGGGAGAGGCCTACTAGCACACACCCTCCCTTCAAGATGCGAATTTTTTCAAGTGATATTAAAAAAGATCTGATATTATCTGAAATTAACTCCCCATCTAACTGTACTAGTACTTAAATGCAATATAACAGATGTTATAACAGATGGAGTAAATACACTTTCGATTCAATTGATACACAATTCTTAGAGGATTGTCAATTATATTCAAATGTGTAAGGTCCATTAAGGACACTGGCTTGGTATGTACAGAGCAATCACGACTCTTACACAATAGTACAACCAAGTAACATTTTTTAATTTTTCGGTAGTTTGTTCTTTTGCACGTTTTCACGAGAAAGCTCTCAAGCCGAAGTGGCCGCTTGAAACATGCGATAGAGCATGGCGTAAAGCCATGCTCTGGCATGCAGAGCAATGGCGTAAAATAAGCATGAAACGCACTAGAGGCGGTCCGGCCAGCCTGGCGAGCCCAGGCAGCAGAACCGCAACTGCCGGGAGCTGCGCGCCAGCGCGTCGGCCGGAGGCGTAGTCACTCTTCCGCTTTTCGGCGGCCGGCAAGAGAAGGGTGCGGGCGTGGGCAGTGCTATGGTGATGTGGTGGCGGTGGCGGCGCGGCACGGAGTCGTCCTCCGAGGTGGGGGGGATGCGTGGGCCACGCGCAGCGCGAGGTGGGTGGGTGGAGCCCGCACGGCCGCCGTGGCAATGAACGGCAAGGTCAGAAAGCAAGGAGGCACGGCGTGGGCTGCTGCGCGGCGGCGCGGCGGCGGCCCTGCCCCTCACGTGTGGCGGCCGCCACATTAGCATACAGGAACACAAACACGCGCGCTCGGCCCCGCCGCACCGGCTGAGCCGAGCGAGCTGAGCAGAGCTGAGCGACCGAGC
>BOPP01000081.1:2576314-2593557 GCA_017312745.1 Gryllus bimaculatus
GCCGAGCCGCAGCGCTAGCGCCCAACGGGACACCGCGCGTCGCCTTGCGCAACGCGCGCTGCAGCCCAGCGCCGCCCGCGGTTCCTCCTCGGCCTATCGCCGTCGCTCCGTTCACGCGCCGCGCCGCGCCGCACGGCCTCATTCACAAATGAGCGCTGGACTCCGCAGCGCTCGCCGCTCGCGCCACTTTCCCCGATTGCCAATGTCTCCCCGGGGGATGCGTGGTCGACAGCCGCCACACAACAAACCAAGCGACGAGCAAGTTCACTGCCTTCAATGCTGTTTCTCCGGTGCGCAGATTGCGCAACTCACAATCCTCTCAATGAGTGGATCCACCAAAATACTCAATTTAATCATGTTCATCAGTAAATCGGTAATAATAACTTCGTGTCATTGTGTTACATCACAGGAGTAAACTCAATTTCACTCAGAAAAATCAATAGGTTTCTGGATCATTGGTAAATTTACCATTTAGCCAGAAAATTGTGAACAAAATGAAGTATTAATCACTTTTACACCTTTTGCAGCTTAGTAAGGACCTTATAGAAAAATGCATGTACTATATGTAAGGTAAAAAATATAATGTAAGGTAAATTAAGGTCTTTAAAAATACAATTTTAATTTTTTAAGGTTAAGGGTGAAACCGCGTTAGGATTTCAAATCCAGTGCATTTTAGATAAAAAAATATTTCTTCTGACGTTTACACAATCCAATTACCTTGAGAATTGGACGAACAAAATTAAATAAATGAAAAATGAGCAATATATCCACAAATGGACTTCAATATCCACAACTTCGCGACACCACATAAGCAAGACATTGAGAGGTCTGGTACTTACGCCTTGACATTTCCATTCAACTTCATATACAACAATAACCCTTCACTTTACAAGAGGGGAGGCGCAGCAAAATTGCACAATGTTGTCATTCACTTACAACATGACGTAGTTGCATTAATAAAAATGTGTTGAAGTCATTCAGGGATTCAGACGAACTTCAAAAACTGACGGACATTCACGTAACGGTTATTTAAAAGCTTACTACAAACGTAATCTGTGAACGAAGACTGCAATGCATTTTTAATTTTTTCATGAAAATGTCATTTGCCAGAATTTAGCAAGATGTTAATACGCGAAAGGATACCGTGTGCAGTAAGTAAAGAATAATGTTTTAAAAGACTTTCTCTCGAAATTAATTTTCTTTCACACACTTGATGCATGAATAAATGGGCACCCGATAATACATCGGAACGCGCGCAACAAGCCCATCTTGCAAACTGGCCCAGCGGGCGCTCCCAACGCGGCGACGGTGACCGCGCACGACACGCACTTCAGCCACGCACACGCCGTTTCTGCACTGCCAAAGACGCACAGGCTGCAAAGAACTCATGGACGCACGTGGATATAATAATGAAAGGGGATATTCGTGTATTCTTGGAATTATTCCAATTTTCAATCTGTATCCGCTTCTAATTCAATCTCCAGAAGAACCAAGTCGTCGTGTCAAGAGCACGGATGTTATTTAACCCTCTGCTGAATGAAATCATCCAAAGAAAATCTATTTCGTTTTCATTTCCGAACGCAACATGATATCGACAGTTGAGGTGAAGATCGATATTGACGAGGGAGGGGGCAGGCGGTGGTGCGGGTGCGGGGACCGGCTGACGGGCGGGCAGTTGCCGCCGCTGCCTTGGCCATTTCGGTCACGGAAGGTGAACCTCCGCCACCGCCGGGGCCAGCGAGCCCCCTTTCCGCCACCGGGCATTGGGTGGGGATTCGATCAGCGCGACTGGACCCTGCCTCCAAAGACGGGAGAGGAATGTGAAAGCAGACCCTTCGCAACCAATCTCACGTTCAAAAAATACAGGATTAAAATAAATCGCACAAATATGTTGGAGAAAGACGAACGAACTTAAGTTTGCAGTATCATTTCACACTGATATTGTTTCGCGTTCAGGTACTATGAAAGACTCATATTCATTGATCTTAGTGCTGCAAACAAATAAGTTTTGTTACTAAAGAATAGTGAAGTGCTGCAACGTGTAAGGTCGCGGCGAACGCAACTCCTCCAGAAAGAGCTCATATCATTGAGGTTTCAAGCAATTACGGGGATACTATAAATGCAGAGACGTTTATGTCAAATGTTGCCAGCAGCAGCATCTACCGCTCCTCGCTTTGTCTGGAGAAGGCTCGGGCGAACCGCACCGCGCCTCCCCGCCGCCTGCCAATCTCCTCGCGCTCCAGGGCAGACTCTCATCTCCGCGCGACGCCTCGCCGCCTTGCGGAGGCGGGCTGCGGGGCGCGGGGGTGGGGGTGGGGGCGGGGGCGGGGCGGGGCGGGCAAGCGGCCGCAGGCGCGTGCTGGTCGGAGGCGGCTGTATTTTCGAGCTTGTAGAGCGCTGGGCGTGGCAACCGGTTTGCGTCCCGGGGCCGCGCGACCAACTTGGAAGAGCCTCGCGGCCGTGGGACGCGCCCGCAAATGCGCAAACGCACATCGCGGCACGCCGCTCGGCCGGGGCACGAGCGCTGCGGCTACGCACATGCGCCGCACCCCCCCGCGCACCGCTAGATGTGCACAGGCGCAGCAAACAACCATCTGTCGCACATTCTCTCTCTCTGTCTTTCTGTCTCTCTCTCTCTCTCTCTCTCTCTCTCTCTCTCTCTCTCCGACACCTTATTTTGAAAACCATATAGGGAAAAGCAAAAATACACTTAACTTGGTAAATGTGGCATCGCCGACTCTTTAATCTTATACAAATATTTTCATACATTGAGAATTTCTTCTATGCAAGTTATAAACATCTTTTTTGTCAATTGTGCATGGCATAGCATAGTACACCATTTCATTCGCGGTCCGGGAATGTTCTGGTTCTATGAGTAATATCATGAACGGCTTTGTTACCATCAATTCTTAGTTTCCAATATTGTTCTCGTAAATGAGACATAGCACTTGATACTGTTATTCTAATGTTCAAAAATACCCAACACCTAATAGCTTGCCTCCATATTGAAGATAAACTCACATACAAAATAATTGAGGAAATTCAATACTAAGCTCTGTAAAATACGTCGTATTATTAAACTAACTAAAGAACTGAACATACAATTAACCCAGAATTTACTACAATGTTTGGGGTAGCCGACTTATGACGCTATCATTACCTCAACTTCATTTAGTGCTTGTGTCATATAATTTTTCAATGGCTGTAGTTCAATGACGAGTACTTTAAAAATGTATTTCCTTACAAAATTATGTTTAAATATTGTTATCTTATGCATCATAACCTAAGGATTCACGTTATGTCGAAAAGGCAGTAACTGTAGTAACGCACAGCGTTCCATTACTGGAGATACTGTGGTACACATAATTTTTCAAGTTTAATTTTTTCAGAATGGACCAAAAGGATCTGCCTAAAAACAATGCCAATCCATTTGCGTCAATCAGAGGAATCAAATGAGCCACTGATCACCTTTGGAGGGACCCGAAGTCTCTCAAATCACGATTTGGTTGCCTTCAAAAGACAAAAACACGCGTTTGGATGAAGTCCTTAGAATCTTCTGGCTGGATCCGGAAACAAATAATCAGTTTCACACCAAGAGCCCGAGATACATCGAATAACACCCCATATGTCTCGATTAGTGGACAGGAAGGGGTCTAACCGTGAGTGACGGACTGACTGACTTTTCTCAAATACTATATAATAGTTGATAAAAAAACAAATAAGTACAAAATTAAAAGATTAAATTCGAAAACCACGCGGTGATTAATTGGTCTCCTTTTGATAGGTGGCCCGTAAGTTAAGGCCACAAACACTTCATCATAAATCCTTTCAACATTTATGAAAAATTGAACTAAATCATGTATAATATCATTGTTTCCGTACTAATAGCGCCATCCTTCTAATGAGAATTATGCCGCGATATGTAGACACTGGTTTTAATTGGTGATACAATCTTAAATTAAATAATTTTATGATGTAAAACAAAGTGAAGACGAAATAATACACGTTTTGATACACATAAAGAGATAATTTATGAAATAGAATTTTCCTCAACATTGGAATTTTCCTTAACATTCAATAACGAAGAATTTATAAAGTTTCTACAAAACATTGATAGAATGTCCTTAAGAAGTCGAAGAATACAGAATATGAAAAACAGCCACGCACCTGAAGTCCGGTACAGTCAGAAACTCAATAGAAGCCTTGACCCGATTGTACCTGCCCGTTAAAGTGGACCAATGTACACATGCGTGAATCAATTTCGAAGCGGACGACATTCTACTGCAAGACTGTAATTTAATAAATTAACCCCTTAAAGCCAAATTGATGTAACTCGCATTTTTCTTGTGTCGAAATATTTAATGATTCACTAGAGTTGTTACAAAAAGTACAGCAGTACATAATTTTTTTACGTGTTTAGAAATGTTTGTTTTAACTCTTAATAACAATATTAATTTTGTCCTATAGACTTGGTATTTGGACCTAAAAAGAGTTACACCACTTGTGATACGCAAAGGTAAACAAAGTTGAGAAGAGAGACGCGTACGCGGAGATGCTACATGGCGGTCCTCTTGACAACTGACCACTCTCGCAGATCCCTACAGTTAAAATCAATAATGTGGTCGCTTATGACCTCGAAGTTAATGCGACCTTAAATAAACAAATTTAAAAAAAGGTTGACAAGAAAATATGAAATGCAGTTAACAACACTATATCAACATCATTTTTGTTATTTATCAAAATCAATATCGTAATTTCCATTCAATGGCTCGACTCTAATAATTTTGTCCAGTTATAGTCTTGGTACACGGGCCTAAATGGTGTGATACCATTTGTGATACGACAAAAAAGGCTGTGACTTACAAGAAAATATGATATGTAGTTTACAACATTGAATTTATATTTTTTTTACAAAAATTCTAAATTAAATGAATATGAACGAAAGTGAGGAATAAAACAAGTCAAAATTTGAAAATTATTTTTAAAAGGAGTTTGAACAACGTGAGAACATATCTAAAACCTTATATTGAAAATAAAATACAGGACTATTTTTCCCAAGTTACATAATTTTTTTAACACTCTTCATCAACGTCAATATTGACATTTCCATTAAGTGCACCGATGTCTTCAACATCGTCAGAAGTATGAAGACACTTTAAATAGTTATGAACAGATGGGAAAAAAGGACAAAAGGCCTACTATGATTTTTTTCTCTTTTGTAACGGGCTGTGATACTATACACTTTACTCTGAGGTATGTTAGAAAGAGAAACTGGGCGTCCTTTTTGAGATTCCCGATTTGAAGGACAACTTGCGAAATGTCATGTTCTCAGAAAGAGTTTCTTTAAAAAGAATTGTAAATGGTTCACTCTTTTGGTACCGATAGAAAATTCACAGCGACCTGGCAAAACAAACCAGATACAGGTAAAATGGTGCAACTCCCAACTATACCACTTTGCCTGTCAACCAACGGATGGTTCCATTGACCGCAAACTTGTCTTCGTACCTAGTGTTCGAAGTAACGCACCACACCCTTTGTGCTATTGATTGAATGTCACTTGCTCAATTCAATAAATAAATACGAAAAATGGAGTTACACCACTTGCGATTTAAGCGATTCTAATAGGTAGTGCCGCGTAACTTCCTAAGTATTCTTTCAACTAATGATTTATAGTTGTTTGACAAAATGCAGAATATGAACCGACAAAACACTAATAAAGGTTGAATTCACATGAGAGGTGGCACAGACCCTGATTAATCCGAAAGAGACCGTGGCATTTTCATGGATTAATTCTTTGGTGTAATTTATCACTGTTTTGAGACTTGCATCAAGAAAACTGCAAGTCCCAGATCAGTTCCTCAAAGTACTCCAAATGGATATGAAAAATAATGGATTGCACATCTGAATTCATACAGTTGGTGTCCTCAATGAAATGATGTAATGTGTCGAAACAGGAACGAATATCCCAGTAGCGAAACTTGGTGATCGCTTTTCCAGAAGTATGATTCTCCATGTACATACATTTCCGTAGAATACTCTTATCATTCACGCGGATACTAATACTTCTAGCATTCAAAATCTCTCTGCTCATGTTTGGAATTGTTTATTCATTCCGTCAGTGAAATGACTGTATACGCCTTAATAAAGAGTCATGATACACGGAGTAGCGAGTTAGACGCGTCCTTTGCTTTCAATTATTTGTGCAAACCGTTTTTACGTCTTCTCCATCCATCTTGCACATGACTACCGAACGAGAAACTCCAAACATCCCCTAGGAGTCTCAAAGAAATCAGTCGAAAACTACGAACCAGCTCAAAGATTATCTCTTGGACAGCCGGCCTCGTCGCGTGGCTAAGAAAGCAATCCGGGTGAGCGGAGCGGAGCAGAGCGGAGCGAGCACGGGGGCGAGCGCGCGAGAAAGTTCGGATGCGTCCGCACGCGCCACCGCGCAGTCGCGAGCGGGGAGGGCGGGGGCGGGGCGGGGCGGGGCGGATGGCGGGAGGAGAAGGGAGGCCGGAGGGCGGGCGCTGGAAGCGTGACGTCGCCTCGCCAGGTGGTGCGAGGGACTCCACCCTGCGACCTTCGCCGCGCCCGCCCGCCCCGCTGCGCGACCGGCCGCCGCCGCCGCCCACGGCCTGCTTCCTCCGCCGCCGCTCCGCTCCAGCGTTGAGCCGTGCCGTGCTGGGCTGGGCTGGGCTGGGCTGGGCTGGGCTGGGCCACGAGATAGCGCGGCCCAACCGATTCAAAACGGAAGAAGGTTGACACATGGACCAAAACAACCGGCCGCAGCGTCCACACGGGCGCCTCTCATCTCTTTCAGCTTTGCCTTGGTGGATTCCATGCAAATGGCTCCATGCCTACTCATTTATCTCGGAAAGTATTATATTCTTCGGATTTGACACATCTATCTTAGGAGAATTATTTATTTATAATTAGCACGCATTATTCAAAGCTTGGATCGTATTGCTATTAGTGATTTTAATGCACTTAGAGGGCTAAGCCACTAGTTAATTCCAATAATAATAGAGAAATAATACGATATATTCACGTGTGATTCACAGGTTTGTTAGCAATCTTTCTGCACAGTGCAATACGTCATTAGTACGTACAAGAGACATGTATTTCCCAAATTAAATCTTTCAAGACGTAAATTTTAAAGTTATTTCTCTGATAAAGCATACAATTCGCTGGACAATAATTATACCGAATGACGGAGTTAGTAGCATTCAAACGGAAAAAAGAAGGCACGAAAAAATTCTTCCTTTATTTCTACCATTCCGTTAGATATACAGGTACAACCCGGTTATTATTCAACCTCCCAACGAACTAACAGATTTTGTCTTCTCTAGTTACACAGGTAGACCAACATCCTATTTTAACAAAATATTCTCTTAACATTCTGCACACAGCAAACACACAAGGAGTGGGAAGTGCGCCCTGTTATACTAATCTTACGTTGTTGTACATTTAATAATAGTCTACAATCGAACAAATAGGATTATAAAATAAATCATCGACGTATTAACATTGTATACATTTTACATATCCTAGTGTGTGTTTCTCTGGAACGGGAAGAGCGTGGTCCTTTAATTAATAATGTATACGCACAGGGTCGAGGGCCAGAGAGAGACGCAACGGCCTGGTGATCCCGAATATTGTCAACCTTTTCTTTACGCTTCGTAAGACATGATCGGCAATCGTTCGTTTTAATTACATACTATGCATTTCGTTACATGTGCAAATATCACTAGAGAACAAAAATAACATTTCTTGTATTTAATAGAACGTTTTGCGGAGCATTCTAACACGTAACATTTTCATCGCAGCTCATGATTTTTCTGTGGCGCTTCCTAGGCGCTTTTCTAGGTAAAATTTGAACAGCGCAGATATTGTACCAGCGTTAACTCTGTATTGTTATTGTACACTAATGCACTTTTATCAGAGTATAAATCTTGAAATTCTTCCTGGCGAATGTGACCAAAGCACACTCGTGTCCGGAGAGAGGAGATTCCAGCCTTCTATCTAGAGCCCAAACGGTCGGCCTGTTTTGGAGACAATGGGGCGGGGTGGCCTTACAGCACATATATCCGGATTCTATTGTTTGGATTTATTAATTATTCATTTTACATTTGCAATAAAAACATAACTGTACAACGTAATTCCTGAATCCTAACCCTCTTTAAAAATAATCTATCTAGAAAATATGCGAAAGTTATATTTGAAATTGTTGTAACAAAAAGGTGATCGAAAAATCTTATTACATTTTTGACATCAGTAAACTAATTACTCCAGAATTACCAACAAAGTTTCGTGAGCAAAAAATAACGTTTATTGCAACTATTTATGCACTAAGCGGCTTAAAATAGTTTAATTTTGCCCCGGGTTGTGTCTTGGGGTTTTAGTAGAATAGTTCCTTGAAACTTTCCCATAATCATGAGAGGAGACTAACTCCCTAACCCTATCAGTAAATCTTCATTTCGGTGTAGCGAGAAGCTTGTGACCATTCAACATTCTCCCTTCTGATCGTTTTCCATTTCCTTCTCCAGATGGCAGACAGAGCCCAAAGCCATAGTGACGACGATATTCTGTCCACGGAAAGGTCATCCCAAATAAAAAACTCCGCCCTCTAGAGAAGAGGTTGCGTCGGCAGCCTGGTACTCGAAAAAAATCCAAGCGACAGCCACAGATTATCTCTATGGAACTAATTATATTGGAAGGAAACTGCGCGAAAGAAAGACTCAGAACATTGGAACATACGGAGAAAAGTCAAAAGAGGTTTTCCACGAGCTAGAAAGATATGAAATTGATATTGAAACCCAACCTAGTAGATAAAACATTGATTCAAGTTTCACTTACCATAACGTATTTATGAAGTTTGTCCGAGAGAACATATTCCATTTCGCTGGGTTCAAAATTTCCATTTCGCGTAAAAAATTTCCTGAAGAGTACACTTTTGACAAAGAGGTAATGTACTATAGTTATCAAATATCTCTTATATCACATAAAGCGATTTATTCGTTGTAAACAACATTATTTTCTCCGCACAACATGCTGCCTAGACATTTCAAATTAGCAGAACTCAAAATCGAATAAGGAGACCAGCACAGTTGTCAGGGTCCGATTCAGTGTGAATCATAGTGACATGGGATTCCATTTAACAATTATTATATAAAGTTGCGTGCAACTTGACACTGGGGATATTATTTCCACGTCCCTCGTCATATTACACACGTGGGTAATTTTCGAAACGAAATCATATTTAACTGATTCAGCCCTTATCAGAGTAGGACATGTAGCTTAGCCTAATTGTTATGAAAAAATAAAATATACACAAAACACGGCAGCTGCCTAAATTGCACGGAGTTTGCACATTGTGGTATTTTTAAATTGCGAACACAATGAATGTCAACATAGCCTGTGGATATTTTGGTAATGTATATTCTCGTCTGAGATATTACGACTCAAGAACTAGACAATATATCTATGCAAGACATATTTTTACTCATTTCGAAGGAGACTTTTACAGTGTTAAACAATCATGTAAGATTACGGAGACCGATTTCATATAGAAACTAGTAGTGTTACAACAGAACGTACTTTCTTGCATTATTTCTAAATTTGCAATTTTCGAAAGTTAAGAGAGTTCAAAGAATATTAGACCAGCGCCACTATTTTAACCGTCCCTTCTTCTATCCGTTGAAAAAAATAGAAGAAAAAAATAGAGTAATTTTTGAGAAATTGTTTTTTTTTTATAAATTCCATTGATTTCAAGCTCAAATTGCACGAAAACTAGTCTTTTATTTAAAACAATGAACATTACCTTTCTTAAAGAGCTGATTTTTTGAACACAGTTTGTCTAAGGGAAAATCCCTGTCAAAAGGTCAGTCTTTAGGGAATAGATTTCCTTAAGGAATAAGTCTCTATTTTCAATATTATACCTATAGGAAGACTCCCTCAAAAATAGAACTTTTGCAATTTCCGAAAAATCTGGGATTTTAACGAACATGAGACCTATACCATTTTCTTAAGCGTCCTTTACGCTATCCGATGAAGAAAATAGTAAAAAAACCTTAGTGCCATTTTTGAGAAAACTTTGAAAAGGTTTTGAGGCTTCATGTAAAATAAAAATATACAGTTGAAACTCCCAACGCCTCGAGTTCGTTTAGATTGACCGGCGGAATATAATTTTGGAGAAAATCGGCTGAATGCTTTAGGGGTTAGCGTTGACCACAGACACACAGACAGACAGACAGACAGACAGACAGACAGACGTTTTGCGGTCAATCGATTTTTCGGTATCAAGGAATACCAAAACACGGATTCTGGCTACACGTGTTAGGGGAAGTAATTTCCTTTTTATACAATAAGAGTTTTTCTGCCGAAAATTCGCCGTGTTCCGGCACACGATTACATGTTTTTCTTGTTACGAAGTGCGTGCGAGAAAGTAAAAAGCCATTTATATCGGTATTGTGCTGTATTTCTCCTTAGAGAAATATGTAAATTACTCGAATATTTAACATTTCTACAAACACACACGAGAGATAAACGTTAAGGTGAATATATCACAATACGAAAGCAAAATTCACGAAAAGACAGCCACTTATTAAGGAACTTGTGAACTACTTCTCGTAATTTCAGACTCTTACGGAATTTTCTGAAACAAATACCCTATCTCAGAAATCTCCCTTATCTCTATGCACTAAGGACCGTGAGTGGCTGCACACACAAAAACACACTATTGGTCACACTAAACTCTTACAAATTACATTTTGAAAAGGGTGTAATGGATTAAGTTGTCTCGTGATTGGTTCTGGGCTAAGATAGGCTACTAGAACTTCCGGATGAGTCGTGGGCATAAACAGGTGGCGGCAGCAAAGCTACGTTGCCGATTCGCCGGGCATGACACACAGCTGATCATCGCTGGTTCGCGACGCGTTCAGGTATACGTAGCTCATTTCCATAGCAACATGGCAGTACAGCTCCCGCTGCCTCCCTCCCCCCGCAAACGGGCCCGGCGTTCGCCGCTGCTGCCTCCTCTGCTGACGCCGCCGCGCCAGTCGCCAATGCTGCCCAGCCCTGTTGCTTTATTCTTTCAATACACAGACTGATGCAGTGAATATCATCAACTAATTTTATGTATTATATGCATACAGCTCGAAATACCAGATTTCATGTCACATTGTATTTCATGCATTCGTGAGGTAATTTCATTTTATCGACGTAACTTTCCATACAAATTTCAGTTCGTTTCGTATAAATTTCGGCAAGATTGGTGCAATTACAATGTCGTATGTGAGTCTTGTATGTTTTATAGGTTTTCTTCGTATCACAACCGTCATGAAGTTTGTTATTTGTACGTGTATCGACTTGTTTCCTTTTACAGCTTCTTGGAAATATTATGATACTCGGCGCAAACGATATCGTGACAGTTACCTCCAAATTTTTCCCAACAGGCCACAGCGTGTCATTTGTTCAACTCACGAGCGAAATTAGATGCGAGCGAACGTGTCTGCGAGAATGGCTGCTGCAAACGGGAAAACAAGCAGAAGGGCAAGGATTACATCCGTCCTGCTCCCGAAAGTCTCGCGGTAAACACCGAAAGAAGCCAGGCGGGCTCCATCCGACACGCGTGGTGCGGTGCGGTGCGAAGGGGGGGGGGCGGACGCGCAGAGAGGTGCGGGTGGGCAGGCGTCGCGAGGAGTGTTGGCGGGGGGAGGGGTAAAGGAGGGGGCGGGGGCGCTGCGCGCTGGACGATACGCAGTGCTGAAGCCAAGGTTACTCGCTTCGCTTCCCTAATACTACCTGAGCGTCTCGCACGTATGGGCACGGCCTTTAACGCGAAAACCTACTATACGGAAAGAACCATGGCTACAGGGCGAACAGATTTGCATGGCTGTTCTTGATTTACGCGGGCACCGATTCCGAAAAAGTGGGGTTTGAAATTGTTTGTCCACTCAAGTCTTACAACGTTACATTTATTACATCTAATTAACGCATTACTTGCGAGCGCCTACAGCTTTTCATGGTGTACGAAGACAGTTTTGACTGCAATTCAAAAGTCAGCAAGTATTAAGAGAACGTTGGATGTAATGCAGTGTGAAAGAAAGCCCAACGCAGCAGTATTTTACAGAAGAAATACAAAATTTCTACACCTTACGCAACACAGAAAACGAGAAACCTATTTACAGTCAGTCATCTTTTCACTTTCCAAACAAACAATATGAATTTGTATGAGTTAATTTACCTCTCCGCTTCCTTCATTAGTAGAACATGTGAATATCTAAACTTATTACTCCCACGTTCTGAAGTTAAGAGGACTGCTGAAGAAATAAAATCTTGTTTTATCCAAACATTAAATACCATTTTCATTTGTGTTAAAGTATTTAAGGTCTGGCCAACATAATGAGATCTTGCTTTCCAACTTTCCAGCAAGCCCGTGAGAACACGTAATCTTTTCTACACGAATTTGAGCCACACACTATAGTTACCAACAACAGAAAATATTGGCAAATACAACGAAGGTTTCGTTAAGAAGCGCAACTTTTCGTAGGTGTTATTAAAATCATTTCTGGAATTAACAAGCAACAGAGCTTGGGCTAGAGAAACTCTTTAGTGACTGACAACCGAGGGAAGAAAATGAGAGAGTTGGTTTCTCAACCACCACGCTAGGTGAACATCAGCAATATTTGAAGTTTCAATGGCATAAAAGAAGCAAATAGACGCATTATACCGAATTGGAGATATTTCTGTTCACGCTAGACCCTGAGGCTCTTGGAAAGTGAGCGGATGGGCAGAGAAAGGGCAGCCGGGCCCACGGTGATACCATATGGTGCGAAGGAATCTGCGCAGATGGGACAGCCCGAGCGCCGACGCCGCCCAGCGCTTTCCCCCGCGTCAACTGTATTGGTCCGCACGGGCCGCGGCGGCAACGCGACGGCGGCAGCGGGAGCCATGACGATTGCGCACGTGCGTGCCAGAAGGCGACAACGGCGGGGAAGTCTGCAAAGAACTAAAGGACGGTCGCGGCGTCGTGCAGGTGCAGGGTGTCGGACGTGGCGCCTAGTTGGTTGTTTCCCCACAGACAGCGAGTGTCATAGGGACCGGAGTGATTTGATGGCGTGTGAAGAAAGGCGGTGGCGGTGGCGTGTGCAGAGTGGCGACGACGATCCAGCTTCCATAGGCGGCGGTCGCCCGCGCACTTTCACTCGCCCCGCCTTCGCGCAGGGCCTATCCGGAAACTTCCATACGCTCCACCCGGTCTCGCACACATGCAACGTTCCTCCTCGCTGCACTCGTGACTCAACAGCTCAATCCTAGCAATGCCACGTGATAAGTTCTTGAATTCTGAGAACTTAAACAATATATGGTACGAGGACCGCGAGGAAACTGAAATCCCGAGATAGTTATTGAAAACGACAAATTTCCTTGGTAGATTGTTCCTTCCAATCACTCTCCACCCGGAAGAACTGTTTCGGAATAATAAAGGAAGATAATGGACAACAACAAAAATGTTTATTCCACAACTTCGCCCCATTTAAGAAAACTTTTTCTACTTTAATAAACTTCGTCGGCTTGCTTGAATTTAAACAAGCAGATAGGATGGATACGATGAAGAAAATTTGGGTAGTTAGAGAAAAATATCACCAATAAAAAATATGCTTTGCACATAAACTGGAATCTAGGTCAATTCTCAATGACATTCATCTCATTCAGCACATTCTTTCTTGAATTATTTGAAACTTTCACAAATTCAGAGAGTTTTCTGAAAATGGATCCAGCCGCATATTTTACGCGTTCTTCCCTCTATCAGTGGAAAATAATTAATAAAAAGTTGGTATAGTTTCAGAGACATTTTCAAGTCAATTTCCTATATTTCAAGCACAAATTACACGAAAACTACTAGTTTATCAAAAAGTGGTACAAGTTCTTATTTAAAGATCTAATTATTTTATAACAGATTCATTAAGAAAAAATCTATCATCAATATTGAAGTATTGCAATGACATGTTTTTGCAATTATCGAAAATACAGGCCTTGACCGAAACTGGGACCTGCGTCCATTTTTATAAACGGACTATATTTTTTCTCGAGAGAGAAGCAAGTCCAAAGAAAACATTTGGACCAATTTTTAAGAAAACAATTGAATGAACATTACCTCTATTTTAAGAAAATTTAGCGATATTATCCGCATTTTCGAAAAACTGTACACGACCTCTTTCCAAGATTTGTTTTTTCAAGAATAGATTTTATAAAGGAAAAACTATTTTTTTTCAATACTACAGACGTAGAAAATGGCAAAATATGTGAACTTTTGCAATTTAAAAAATCCATGACACATGCACACTTTTTAAGGTAAAGGTCCGAGGTAAAAATTCAATAAAAAATAAGCTATTTTTAATCTAATTTGCAAATGCAAAGTACCCCCTTCAAAATCAAAATATCCCGCCAATTTAACGCAGTAGTATTTCAGTACTTTCTCTTTACTACGTAAGTACGCCGTATGACGAAAAATTAAAAGGAGTAGATAACAGGACTAAGAGGGAAAACATAAATATACTTTGTTTTTAAAATACTTGGCGTTTTTTTATGAAATTCGTTTCAGGTTTCTACTGAACATACGGATTTCTGGTTCTTGCGTTGTAGGGAATATTATAATACGTGTATGTGTTATCGTGCATTTTTGAAGCGGTTTCGGAAGTATTTACGCTAAAAGTGACGAAATTCACACTTTGGGAGTTTGGTTCAGTTCGAAACCAATTACCCGTCTCCCAACAGATATATCAATATCCTGTTTTGTCTTCGCTTGTACGAAGCGAGAGCGGGGACTAACATAAATTTTAAAGGAAGTTTCAACTTTCAAGTCAACTTGACTTCGTCTGCCACGCAAGAGGTCACTAATTGGACGGCGAAGGCCATAATCCCAACGAACACGTACCAGCAATAAGCAGAAAATAATACAGTTTACTGTCTGTCCTTTCTCAGTAAAATGTGATTTCTGTCATTCTCTTCGTTTTCCACTAAAAAGAAACAGCAAACAAGTACAGTTTGTCTTTTGAAAGGGAAATTAAGTTAACTTAAATTAAGTTAAGTATAATGTTAGAAATGAAAATGTCATTGTCTCAATCTTTATTCACTTGTGCTGCAATATTCCTTCCAGTAAAAAGTGCACAACGGCGCAAATGCAAAAATAGAATTTCTACGGATTAGACTAAATAGCTTTAGTTTCTTTTTAGTTCAGAATGTGCAGGGTGAACGTATGTCTCGTAACAGTACTTTACCTTTTCTGTAAGTCAATGGCACGTTTTGATGGATTTTCGCTTGTTACTATAATTTGTGTTGCTCTATTTAAAACACCTCCGTTTCTGACCACGTTATTAATCATATATTGGATGAATTGTCAGATCGCATTACGAATTCGAAAAAAACTATATCCAGAAAAAGAAGTTATCTTCTTCACCCATATTGCATTTCTTTGGTGCAAACTCACCACAAAATTAAGAACGATTCCTGAGAACGAATAACTAATGAAATGGCACAAAATGCTTTATAGTAGGCACTTGCTCTTCACCGAATATTTAAGGAACACAACACAAAAGTGAAATGCTTACGCGGTACAAAGACCAATCTACGTCCAATGGCATCGTGACATGCAATAGTTATACGATTGTCAAGAAATTGGGCACCACGGGTTGGTAAAATAATTCAAAGTTAGAATATAATCGTAAACAAATAATATTGAAAAATATTGTAGAAACCTCCACAATTTTTATAATCCTTAATTTACGTTAAGCGGTTGTGTAAGAAAGGTTGTGTAATTAACTGTCACTCAGGAAAAGAAATGACACGACGTCCAATGGAATGAAATGAATCTCAGGTGCTTTCCTTCAACATCACAAGGAAAGGAGATGTAGAAGCATACACGATTGAAAACTGTAATTCAATTGCCGTTGGTTGAAAAACACGATTGACACTACATAGGTATGTACCTCCAGGAACATATGCAATTCAAACAAGTAACAGAACCACCTCATGAAGAAAGATTTCATAGCCAAATTAGGTACAAAGCCACACGGCACTATTGTTGTTCACAATGGGTTATGGACCATGATATTTAACTTTTTCCTCGAAGTTGGCCTTCATATTGACCTGTAGTGGCAGTGGCATATACTCTGGATATTAAGTTCCCTTCTTCATCCTTCATTCAGAGGGACCAATTTTTTTACGGGTTTAGAACATCTCTTGTCTTATTCTTCTTCTGAAAAGTGATCCGTCTTTGATGTCACTTTCCTTTACACGCAGTTCCTACGTGTTTTTGACAACTTCTGCTAGCGTCGGACTTCACATTTTTATTCTGCCAGCACATGAGAAGCGGGTTGGACAGCGGTTCGATTTCTTCTAGAAATGTGTTTGAGAAGGGAGAAACGTTCCGGCCATGACTGTGATTTTTTTGATGCAATTGTACATCTCGTAGTTGGATCTAATTCCACATTCGACTGCTTTTTTCGCTTCCTTAGTATCTTTCTTACTTGGATCCCTAGTTTGTTGGTTAGTCCTTTATTGTAGACTATCAAACAGTCAGTGGTGTGTATATATATATATATATATATATATATATATATATATATATATATATATATATATATATCTGCGTGTGTGCTATTGCAGGGATGAAACTTCTTATCGTCAAGAGCAGTAATTTAAATCGAGTTAAGTAGAAGACCTAAATATATATTTCCAGTTTTAGGTATGTGGTCATGAGATTGTTACTTGAACAAAAATGTCCAAAGATGTTTAATTAAATCACATCTCAATGACAGCACGCTGCATCTCTGGCATTTTAACATCACGGAGAAGTTCAGACCTCAGATGGGAGAGTCGGTTTCTGGAGTAAAGAGGAATGTTGCCAACAACATTACGAAACGGAACAATCCACAAATACTAACAGACACACGAGAAAGCTCCGGTATTACCAATGTACCTTAAAGCCAGATGATGTGTCTCATCGGTAAGAGTACGTTATCAACAACATACGAGACTGGCAGAAGAGAGAGAATAACATTTTCCTGCCTTGATTACATGTTGATAAAGTTACAAGTATTGCTATAACGATATGTATTATTAATGGGAAAATACGAAGAAAGCAAATGCGAAGACGTGAAGAAACTCCCATTAGAGAAGAGGTGAGATGAGCTATGCCCCGAGCGATGATACAAGAGATGCGCGACTACCGAGCGGGCGGGCAG
>BOPP01000081.1:2593678-2619827 GCA_017312745.1 Gryllus bimaculatus
GGGCCGCGGAGGCGGCGAAGAAGTTCAACGCTCCGGGGCCGAGATTTACTGTAGCTGCTCCCCATCCTCCGAAATGTAGGGTGAATCGTTTGCAGGAACCCTAGTTCGATTTCTCAGTCGTCATGGCAAGGATAAGTTTTACTTGCAGATGTCGGTAACATTTTTTGGTACACTAGACTTATTGCTTACTCTTCTTACCAAGATCTAGATATGGAGATCGCAACAGTACAGAAGTTCGGTTACAGGATCTGCTATTATATTAGGTTTTAGAAGCTCCTTATAGACTTCAGTTCATGAGCTAAAAGGAATTTCACAAAAAGAGACACTAAGAGGAGAGAACATCAATTTAAGGGAGAATCATACTGAGAAGTGACCTCATATTATTTTTATAGTCTGCTCCTGAGAAACGACATGTAGAGTCTCAATTATTCCAATTAAACCGGGAACGGATTCTTTCGGACATAAACAAATTCGGCTGATTGGTTGAAGTTAATAAATTAAGCATAAAGACGTGAAAATGAAAAGAAAAAATACAATAAGTGTAATAAATGTAAGGCAACAACGGTGCTACAAAATATACTCAAGAAATAAATTTTAAAAAATATTGCGGATGAAGGTATTTTATATATAAAATATATTATATGCATACACATTTTATTTTGCATTCTAAAATTCCTAATAAATATTTTTTAAATAGTGTTATACAATTAACATTAATAAAAATATTTCCTTTGATCATAGTGTTTTCAATAGAACACGCGTTCGAAAACTAAGTTATTATATGTATATATTGTTCCAATTCTTCTTTTTCCAAAACTCGATTCGGATAATTGGACTGTTCTACAGAAGAAAAAAACATCTCAGATGAGACTCTCAATTTAATGACATATTTTAAATTGTTACTGGTTAAAAAGCCCTTCTGAGACGTTCATATGTACTGGTTTTTTTCGACGCCTAAACAAACGGCAGCATCCCGACGCAAGGCGTTGTGATTTGGAATGCCTGCAAGGCTTACGTTATCAAGTATTATGCCACGTTAGGTAAACTAAACCACACGTATCCAATATAATAAATAAAATCATCATTCTTAATTTCATAATTATCCCGGCATGCCCACAATCAAATAAAATTCTCCGGTCATCATTAGAAGACACCAAATACACTTTCCCGTTTTAGAAACAGCCGCCTAAACCACAGTTATTCTTCGGCTACCAGTGAAACGTGAGATGACGAAAAAAGTATGTTTACACAACCGCTCGTGATTTTAAAACTCCAGCTTCCTTGAGATATATGATTCACACTTCTTGGCTGCCATAACAGTAATTTCACTACTTCTTTTTGTGTATAATGACGCAAGTGACTCGCCTCTCTTGGACGAAATTTCAATCAATAAACAAGTACAAATAAGTCGCGAAAAAATGATTGAAGTCGAAAGACAAATCAGACACAAAAATAAACTGGAGTCGCATTTCACCCGAGACATGAACTATTGGTAATTTGAACCACAGCGAATTGTTAATAGCCCAGTACCAGAAACATCACACAGTAGCAAACACTATCATGATATAATCTTTCTTTCCAGTAGGTCTGATGGTAAAAAGAGTCACCTAGTCCAGTTGAGGGAATGATGTAATCGGCTTCGTAAGTCTACTCTCAAGTCACAAACATTTTACCCCGACGTAAAGGGATAATAAAAGTTAGCAGTTATTTCGATGTTGCTTGTATTGATAATCGATTCTCCCGGTTTGTTTACATTCCTCGCTTGAATGTCAACTTATTTAAGTCTAACATTACTTCAACTGTAATGGACGTCAATCAGAATAAAAACACAATAGCAAATTTCTCAATTGATCAAATGTACGCCCGGGAACTCTCCACAAAGGAGCGACGCCTGCAAGGCAAGAAACGCCGCCTGAAGTGGCTGGCGTCATTCCATCAATAAAGTGGACGACAGTAGCTCTAACTCGATTACTTCCCGAGGCGCCACTGAAGATGACCTCACACTTCGAGACGGTCCAGGGCTCCATGAGGCGCCCACAGGGAGGGGGAGGAGGTTGTTGAAGTCAACGAACCCTTCCTTGCTCACAGGGAATACGAATGCAACAGTTAAAAAGCATGGGAAAGCTTCACAGCAGAAAAAAGGTTTTGGGGGTAATATCTTAGAAAAAAGTTTACATAAGGTAGCCATCTTTCAACTGTCTTTACTACGTTCACCATGTTTATCGCAATAATTATATTGTATTATCCATGTTAGCGTTCTACTCGTTGGATAGAGCGCTCGTTCGCAGTAATACTAAATTTTGTAATGAAACAGTGTGTTGAGAAGGTAGAAAGTGCAAAGAAGAAAAGTATATACACCAATTTCCAGGTTATTTTAAGGAAAGATCATTGTAGAAACCGCTGAGACTGGCAACAAATTGCTTTTTAATAAAATCCCGCCTTTTAAATATCAAGCACTAGAAATCACACCCATCAACTTACTATTAATTCTTTCTGTAGTGCATAAATAAAAACTGTTGCTGACCGATTCGTATTTCCTTCCTTATAGCTCTTGCAAACACCGGTACGTATCTAGCTCTGTCAGTCCCGCCGTGACGAAGGTATACCGGATGGACTCGGTAATTTCCCTTCGAATTTCCAATCCACCGGTTAGCATATTATCTGGGCGAGACGACGTCCGCGTCGGCGACGGCGGCGCCGTTCGGCATAGCGTTCAGCGGAAGGTCACCTTGACGCTGGCGCGACGCGTGAGGCCGGCGAGGCCGCGTGCGTGTCCGCGTGACGCTCTGGGAGCCGCCGATGCGCCGCTGCTGCGCCGACCCACCCCGCTCGCTCGCCTGTCGCGCTGCCACCCAAGTGGCCGCGTCAACAAACACGCGCCCCCTCACGTCCAGTACGGCACGTCGCCTTTCCGATGCTGCGAACATCAACACCCTCAGCAGGGTGCAAAACGCGGCGAGACGGCACTCGACAGGCCGCTCCTGAGACACGAAATCTTTTGATTTTTTTTCTACACGTAATACAAAAACAGTTTCGAAGACTTTTCAGTTTTACCGGACCAGATCTGCTGACCGGAGGCCTGTTTTGAAACGATCGCATAATTTATATAATTTATAGATGTCAATTCAATGAAATGAGCTTTAGGTCCTCAAATGGAAAGGTACATTAATGGCAACTGAAGACATCACCGTAGCTTTTAGTTTAAAAATGTACTTACAAATATTTATGCTGTTTCTGTTTCGTAAACATTATAGTCTATTCTTCTTTATTCTGCGCACATCATATCTGACTAAATGACTGCCCTAATAAAATGACAAATGAAATGGAGGAAGGGGAGGGAGGGGAAAAACAGCACCTCGAGGAAACCTGCAGCGCACCGATGTGCCCACCCAAAATTACACATGAGGCGACGGCAAATTTAATTCCAGTCCCAACTGAAAGCGGGCTAACAAGGAGACCATGCGCCACCCAATATCTGTGGCCATCATAAGTTTTCTGAAGTCATGGGAGTATTTTCGACAATGTAATTTATTTCTTATCTCAAATTACCTTGTACGTCGTAGTGTTGTTTCGTAAACGTTTATCAAGAAAACTTTCGCAATACGTTCAAACAGTCAAATAAACCAAAGATTTTGTTATGGCAGTTCATTAGCACGCGTATGTTACAGAACGTGGAAGAAATGGATACAAGGTTACGATATGCATATTTGATTCTTCTTCGCGGTTGGTCTCCGAGATACTTTTTATAAAGTGCATACATCTATACTTATGCCATACACATGCTCACTTTAAACACCTTTTTATAACAAAGTATCTGTAGTATACATCGCGTGTTCTGTGAAGCTACTATTATTATCATGAACGGTCCAAGATATCCATAAGAGAAATGGAATAACGAATGATTTCACTGAAACTCGTGCGCCACAGTTTTTAATTCTGAACGAGTGTCATTGGAATTTTTTGCGCTAAGCGACCTTCTTCAAGAGAGATGTTGAAGTACCGCAATTACGTAAAGAACGTTTACATCTGAACATTTCTGGGTTCGAAATTTAAATAATCTGGTGCTAAAATTCCAACTGATTCTCTAAAAATTCTTCCCAACAGTTACATCAATAATTGCCACATGGATTTCTACAAGTGATATCTCGACTTCCCGTTTTCTACGCTCGTGCTAACAGGCATAAAATACGGGGAGCATATTAAAAATAAGAATTATCAGGTCCTATCGAAGAAAACGGGCGATATTCTTACATTAAGATCATTAATGTGATACGTTGGAATTATCACCCCATTTTTGGTGAAGGGAATACATAATACTAGCTGAACGTGGCGAATTCGGCGGGCATTTTCATTTTTAAAAGTTCGTAGAAAACAAATTTCATACATATTACAATTTCCCCGCTCGTCATTTGCATAGAAAGTTTCTTGAAAAGCATTGATTATAATACTTGTTGAAATTTTTGTTTCATTACAAAAATATAATTAATTATCGTCTGATTAATCAAGTCGCAACAAGAGAATAGTAATTCACAGCGCTTCACCAACGTACTCATAGGTACATTAAGACCATCTAAAACACAGGTTTTTTTAGATTTTCCCCCCAGAATATTCTTGGGAAATCAGCCAAGAATTTGCCAATCGAATCGTCCGTCCAGAGGAAACCAATGCGCTACTGATTACTGTAGGTGCCATAAGACACCAAAAAACCCATTGTAAAAATGTAAAAAACAAATACAAAAACACGGAATTTAGAGTCATTTTTTAGAATTTTTTGGGCGGATCAGTTTCCTGATGAAAAATTAATAGGTCGCGATCTGAAGACTGAGACATCACATTTCTATCCATTGTTGGATCGATCTGAAGACTGAGACATCACATTTCTATCCATTGTTGGATCGAAAGTGGTCATTCCAGAAGTGACACACAATACGCTTAAGTATGATGAACTCTACGCTAATGTAGAGTTGTTGATCCTCAAAAGTTGATCCTACGAATGTATATCTTCACAGTTGTATACGGCGGAGTGATTTATTCAATCATCAGGATTAAGTCCCCAAAACCCGCTCAACTCTCCAAAGAAGAAATAAATTCCATAATTACCACAATTTTCTCGCCGTTCTTTTCATTTTTTGTATTTTTCTTTTCATCTTTTCCTTGAAGCGATTGTACTATTTCAATGATTCTATAGTCTTTATCGAATAGGGGGGGGGGGGTTACAAAAAAGAGAACCTGCAATCCACACAGAATAAGATGACTTCCGAGAGCGCCGTTCTCTTGTAGAAAGGACGCAGCGAATTGCGAGAAGCAAGCGTCCAATCTCCCGAGTCCAGAGCTCCGTCGAGGAGCAGGAGGCCTCGATCAGCACCGCGCATTAATCCAGCCGCGGCCCGCAGCACGGCGCAGGCGCAGGGCGCGGAGCGGCCGTCAACGCCGCGTTTGATTTAGCGCGCAACCCGAGACGCGCAGCGCCGCGCCGCGGCGCGCCCCGGCGCCAACAGCCCACGACGGGCCCGCACCCGCGCTTCCGCCACGCGCAAAAACGCCCGCGCCCGCGCCCGCCCCTGGCCTGCCTGGCGGCGCTTCACGTCAGCTCCACTCACACGCCCTGCGGAACCGGGCCTCAGGTCCCCGTATTCCTCACGAAAGAAAGGGTTTCCTGGTTTTTTAAAGAATAGACACTGTACTAAAGAAAGATGCCTTCAAGCTGACTTAGCTGACTTATTCATTTGTACGTAATAACCAATGTTAGCTACAATTTGGCTACAATAGCCTTCGTAGTAGTCGCAAGTGTCTCTTCGTACGTCGGGAAATCTTAGGTTCGAGTTTCGACTGTCCGCGGGCTTCCTCCATTCAATCCCAACTGGAATTTCGGAATGGACCTAACAATTGGTTCGGTTTCTGATTATAACTTTGTAAAATGTGCATACTTTGCGATATTAACACTGAAATATTACCATAAACATCCGAAAAAACGTCTAAAACAAAATAGGGCTAACATCAATTTTCCTGTTCAGGAAGGAAATTAAAGAATACTTCAAATCTGTTCGTAGGGTATCCAAAACTCTTAAGTTCCGAGAGAAAATACTTGTTATTTCTGTTTCATCTTGTCGAGAACGAAGCAAGAGAACGAATGCAAATATGTATGTACACATGGAAACGGTGCAGAGAAGCAGAGAAGAGGCAGAGGGGCAAGTTGATAGGAAAGATATTTTATTTGATAAACAAAACAATATAAGAATGAGGTAACGCACAGTTTGCAAATTAGAAAAGAACAGACAGTTTGACACGAAAGAAAGAAGAGGGGAGACGTTAAAAGAATATTACCACGTTAGACGGAACGGAACGGAACGGAACGGAACGAAACGAAAGTAGGACAGATGAAGACTGATGAAGAGCAGAGCAAGCGAGACACGAAGCGTCAGGATAGGGATGTACTTGAACGTGACGGATCTGGAGACGGAAATGACCTGGACGAGAGCAATGCGACGGGGCGGGGTGCACAGGATGGGGCGGGTGGGCGACGGGGCCGCGGGGGCGGGAGTTGGCGGGGAGCCAGTGCGGGCCGGGACGATGCGCCGGCGCGTTGCCCAACAGGTGATAATCACGGCGAGCCGTGGGCCCGGGCCCACAGAATTAGTTTCCACATTACGGCCGGGAATAGCGCGTGGGGTGGCCACGACGCGCCGTCGCCGCCGCAAGCGGCGGCGGCGGCGGCAACGACGACAACGGCGTCGACTGGGACATAACCTCCGCAACGCGTGCCCGGCGCGAGCGGGGTGCAGGAAGGGGGCGCTTCAAAGAAGCGCCCCTAATGAGCCCCGGAATAGGCCGCTTTCGTCAGAAAAAATTACCCGCAGTATAATCTCTTCGTTTTAATTTGTTCTCCGCTTCGTTTCGGCAGGTCGCGTGGCGCCGGCGGTCAGCAAGGCCGGGGGAAGGGCGACGACGCCCAATTCGCACTCTTCTAATCACGACGTTAATTACCATTAAAACTGACAGAATGTTTCGATTTACTTAACATACGTTTTTGTGTCTTATTGATTAACACCATTTTACGCTGTTGTTAATAACGCGCAATGACAGAAAACATTCCAACATCTTCGAGAAGAGAACATTTCACAAATGTTTTGTGAATAATATTTGCTGGCAAGTAAGATCCAAAATTAAAGGTCGGAAAACCTCTCTTTTAGAACGAAAGGAAAGAGGAAAAAAGCTTTGCCTGCGCGCACCCTCACATATGCACGACTCAGTAATATGTTAATATCGTTTGAGTTAACAGCAAGAACCACTCAGTCAAATATTTGATCACTGAAGTAGAATATTGAAATATACCCAACCAATCACGCTTAAGGTGGTGGTGTGGAATCAGTTCGGTTTAATATCTTCTGCAATTCCTGACAGATAATGCAGTCCTTCAAAACCAATAACAAAAATCACGCGTCCGACTTTTTTATAGTGTTCGGCAATCAGTTTAGCTCATCACTGACACTAGACAGATCACAAGGACAAAGGCAGCTTCTATCTGCGGATCAAATTCGGAGGCTGGAGGAAGGCAAGACTGAAAGGGCACATATTTTGATTGGCAATATTGGTTCCCACTTTTCAATGGTATTACGATCACTGGCATGTAATCAAAATATCAGTTTGATCAAATTAAAACATGGGCTTCAAAATCATGACTAATGTGGCCACAGCTGCACGAGTTGCGCAATCAAAAAGTCTGATTGCTCATTTATCACTTCTATGCGATGCTCTCTATCGCAGAAGAAGAAGAATACATAAGTCATCCAAGTTGAATGCCTAAGACAGTTTGAAGAAACTTGAGCGGAATGAACTATATAATGAATACGTTACGATTAAACTTTATCAATTTGTACGTCGATTTACAATGACGATCCATAGTAAGCTTGCAGATCAAGTTTTTAAAACACAATTCAACAGGATAGCATGATTGTTTTAAAATGATATATCTCTACTCTCTTCCAACAGAAAATTAAGTGGGTCTGTCCGACCTCGTATCTTTCCCAAATTCTACGTTTCCCTTTCCCGGAAAGAAACCTGTACACCAGCCGACCTTTCACGTGCCTGTAATTTATGTTTCGTAAGAACTCATTTATTCAACTAAGAAATCGAGCTCTGCCAGCACGACTTTGTCATACATCTCCTTGCTAAACCGTGTTTACTCACAAATGGGAAGAGTTGGAAGTATCGATTATGAGAATTCCAAATTAAGCTATTTTATTGGCGCTATTGAAAAGCGTATTCATTGTTCATGTGGATCATTTTACTGACATAAAATGAAATTCATTCTTTGAACACGCACAAAAGCGTTTTGAACTCAATACCACTTTTGCATCCCAGAATTGCCATATCCCCTACGGTGGCATTGCACACTACATACAACCCAAAACCCAGCACAAAGGAAAAAGTATTTCTAACAAAAGTTTTATATGAATGATAAAAAAAGTGATTGCTGAAGTATTCATAGAGCATTCTTACATGACTCGATCTCCGTTTCACTCAATAACGCATCTGTGGAGACATGTTTCTTGGAAATAACACATACGTAACCGAAAGTTACTTATGATTACTTAGGAATTAGATTTACGTTACCGCACATTATTTACTACACACCATCGCTTTCAACAGGGACACGAAAGAGAGCGGACACAATGCCTCAGAAGATTCTGGCTTCAAAAAATCAACCAGAGACAAGTGTGTTCAAAAACAGATAAATTTCTGCCAGCGAGGCTGTTCTCAATGTTAATATACAAGGACGAGAAAATCACATAGACACATGCAAAAGTGTTAGGTGCAGTTAAATTAGTAAATTCAAAGATCAACATATTTCCAAAATATTTCCATATAAACGGATGAAGTTTTGAGTGCTGTATTCGATTTATATATTTAAGAAATTTTTATCTGACACGAGAGTAAGCAAACGAGCAAAAAATTTAGTCGAATGGATTTAAGGTTCTGGAGCATTAAAAAACACGATTTTTAAAGCATTCCCTGCACTTTTTGGAACAATTAAAAGGCATTCGCAACCATCCTCACCAGAGATGAACGTTGGAACTCTTTTCCCATTCTTGACAAACATAATTTCACTAAATACTTTAAGTTTTAGAATATTTTAATGCATTTTTCAAATTAGAGAAACATGATGCACTTTTTTATTGATTTGTACCTACAATTATGGTTTGGTATTCATTATAATAAAACAAGAGTAGTGTGACAAGAGTTTCATCAACCCCGACTCCCGTTCTCGTTATAGTGGGAATACCGCCCTCAAAGCGAACGCGTATTCTGAACGTCCCCTTCCAGCAGAGGAGCGCTTTTATGCTAAATAAACGCCCGCAGTCCAACCGCACACGTCTCTCAACAAAGGCAGAGATATTTCGTTTTGGCGAGCGTTCGCAGGCCCCGGGCCGTCCGGCTGGTCGCCCAACCGGCCAGCGGTCGACGCCTCGCGGAAGATGCTCGGCCGGGCTGCGAACTGGTCGGAACAAGGAACCGGCGCGGCCTCACGCACGTCTGGACGGGAGCCGCGTCAGCCGGTGCGGGGGCGGGGCGTGGGCGGGGGCGTGGGCGAGGAAGATGGTGCGCTCCGTGGAGGGGGCGGAGGCACGGTCGGAGGCGCGGGCGAGGAAGAGAGCAAGAAGGTAGACGGAGGAAAGAGAAGAAGGGCGGAAGGAAGGAAAGAAGGAACAAAGGAAGGCCGAGGAGGGAGCAGCGGAGCCGCGGTGGGGGCACCGCACGGGCGAGTCGCGAGCGCGGGCGCGGGCGCAAACTGGCCGGCCCGAGAGGCAGCGGCCGAGGAGCCGGCCCAGCTGATCAAGGCGACGAGTTAACAGGTCCATTACCCGCCTCCACAACCGGTTCTGCGCGGCTCGTGCGCCTCCGCCGCCGCATCGACCCGATCCGCCGCGCGACACGACGCAGCAGCGCCGCCGCGCACCTCCCCAGCGCCTGCGCCAGCCCCTGCGCCAGCGCCAGCGCCAGCGCTTGGCGGAAAACCACAGCGCACAGCGACTCTACACGAGTCTGTCAACAACGGCTAATATTGCTTTTGAGAAGAAGCGCGGAGAAACCGAATTCAAATTGGACTTCTAATATCGGGGAGTTCTAAACTGGCAATGAGTTTAATATAAGAATGCATTACCAACGTCTTGGTTTTAATGTTTTATTTCTTCACTGCAGGTTACGTTTATTTAAATTTATATTAATATGTTGGATATTTGTGAAAAAAAGTAGCTCACTACCTTTTTAAGTGATGAAATCTTTAAAAAGTTAAATAGCAAATAATCAAAATCTTGAATAATTTATCGAAGCTTCGGCGATGTGTAAGAGATATTAGAAAACATCATCATCAGCATCAGCATAGCCATGAGTGTTAGATTTTAAAATTGTAAATAAGTAAAGCGTAATGATATTCATTTTCGAATGTATCATCAACATATCATTATGTTAATTTGAAAATCGGTGTTCACTATGTATCAACCCTAATACTGACTGAACATACGGAATAGTTTTAATGATTTTAGAGGAGTGAATAATGCAGTATTCTTGACAATACTACGAAAAGACACTTCGGATCTCTTGAGAAGGAACGAGTTCACTTTCCTATTGCTGCGTTACAGAGAGCACGAAGACAAAAATCACAGAATCGTCCACGACAATCATTTTTGTTTATATAATATGCATTGTTTTTCTGGACATTACTCGACCAATACTAACAACATAGTATTTATAAGTAACACATCTCACAAAGTCATCTACAGACTGAATTTGATTTTAAGTATATTTGATACTCACTCTTGTCTTCCTAATATGGATGCTATTTTCAGCATATTTTAAAAGTTTCGAATTACCATGTTGCTTCAGAAAGAAAGGGCGAAAAAAGATTTTTCCGTATCTACCACTTACTTTCATTCATACAAATTCGTTATATAATAGGATTTTTGCATATTGCTGTATATTTACCACTGTTATTACTTTCTACAGATTATACCACACATCTCTATTCTCAAACGTTTACATGTGAAGGCCTCCATCCAGTAGTGTCGGACGGAGGCGTGGCGCGGGGCGGCAGTGCTGCCCAGAGTCAAGTGATAGCTCTGCGCGCCCGCCGCCGCGCCGGCCGCCGCTGCGACCTGCCCAGGCCGTCGTCAATAGGTGCGCAGCGGGGCCGCCGCAAGGAGTAGTCGGGGTGCTCACGTGCATTGCATGCAGGGGCAGGAAAAGACAAGAGGTTCTAAATTTTGTATGCAAAACAGCAGCCATTTTCTACATTTAATTTAACAATACAATACATAATTGATTTTGAATTTAAATTTTAAAAAAATGTATTATAGAAACGGCAATACATGGACGACAATTATAAAAATCGATAGTGTCATCAGCACATCACCAGCAGAAAGTTCTTTATAACGTACTATTCTCAACTTCTACTCTAGTTTACTCGAAACAAATATTAGAAACACATATAAGGCATGAATTTAAAAAAGTAAAATATTTTCTATTGCATGTGTGTTGCTGTACAGATTACATGAACAACGAACAAATTGGGGATGTTGGTACAGGACCAAGAATTTTGTTTCAGGTTCCAGTACGAAGGCGATATGAAGGAACTCGTCAATTTTCGTACAACTTCTCCGCCACTAAAATGGCACTGAATATAACTCGGCCGCGATAAGTGGCACAATGAAACCTCCCGATTCGTTGCCTGGCTGGGTCAGCGGGGAGCTCGCGCAGTGAACGCTTGTTGTCCCGCCCCACAAGCATGGCTGCACAGCCTCAATCTACGCGACTTCACAGCACAACAGCGCTGCACACCACATCACATTTTCTCCGGTGCCGTCGTGTATCTCCACGCTCTTCCCATGGATATGTTCTTATGACGACATATACACTACCATCCACGCAATTCATGTTATGTTATAAAAATATTGAAATATTTATCTTGTCCAAGTATGCACATTCGTTGGAATTGCTTCACAGAATTCGAGAACGTTCAATTGTGAGCACGCATGAGCTGCCACTGCGATTCGCGCGCTGAAGACAACGTGCGGTGAGGTACGGGATGATAAAATATGGAATCGAGAGTCATGTTAGAAAATGACCAATAACTTTGCATCTACTTCGCACTGAAACTGAACCACAGTTCTCGGCATTTCCATAAAGGCCATATATTAGCTCGATATTTCTTTCCGTTGCTCATTTAACCACACCTTAGTGCTAGAGAATAAAATGTTTCCATACAAAATGTAAAATACTGCTTTTTGACGTGATCTAATTGATGCTTGGCAAACCTTTGATATTCTTTACTTTTGCAGTCATGGACTGTATATTTTTTATATTCATTTATTATTATTATTATTACATTTGTATATTGCAAATTTTCAAAGGAAATCTAGAAATTTTATTGTTATTTTCTTACAATGTTCCTTGAAGATATAATTTCAAATAATGTACTTGATGTTATGTTAACTGCTCTTGGGTGAGACTGCCATCGTTATCGAAACTTTCGTCCCGCGTCCCAGTGATCCGGAGTGTGAATGCCAATTGTGCTTTGATTACTTCTGGACACGAAATGATTGCGAGGAAAACATTAGAACTCGAAACATATTACAAAAAATTGTTTAATTTTTGTAAAATCGTAATTTGGATAGTGACCACAGCCCTTCTCTAATGTTTTAAATGTATGCTACGGAAAAATACCGGAATAAAATATATGGACGTTTATTACGGGAACAAAATAATACGCTCAACTAATTAGCTGAAATGACGTGGATGAGATCAATGCATGCAGGTGAATAGACACTCATTGTCAATGGGGTACAAGAAAATGCATGGGAATTGAAATGATTAGAAGCGGCATTACGGGCATATAAAGATGGGCAGGTCGTAACGACAGCAAACAAAACAAAATTGTAATGCATCTTTGTTAATTAATAACCTCATTTTTAGATTTAAAAATATTGTATTCTACATTTATAAGCTTATTTTATACACGTCATCTTAAGGAGAAAAAAATATGTTTATCGCAGTTTCAGCGCTTCTTATGGCCAGCGATTGTATCAAATTACAATCAAGCGTATACTCGATTAGATTACTTTGAGAAATACACCTGAATTAGTCATTTATGTTACACTCGATCTTAGGTGGCATAAAATTCGATGAACCAATCGACCAATTTACATCTTACAGGATTATCGTGGCTTTGCTCTGCATATAAAATTGGAACGAGTGAAACCTTCGAGAACGGTACCATTACTGTCAATTTTCGCCAAATTGAAGTATGCACCAACACAAGTATGGTAGAAAGATTTTTTTTTTGTTTTTTGTTTTTTTTTGTTTTTTTGTTTTTTTTGTTTTTTATAAAACATTTTTCAGTGGTAAAAGATACAGATTGCAGTATCAAATTTAGACGAGGTTTTGGTTACTTATTCTGAGGCAAATTGCGGAAAATAAGTTTGTTCCAGAGCTTTTAGAGATAAAGTGAATTGCGCTACACCTTTGAATATCTGTTTGCTAGAATTATGTTTTAATATTAATACCACATTTTCTTTAAATTATTTCATATCTGTAATAAAATAGTTGGAAATAAAATAAAAATTATTCTGAAAAGTCAATTTCATCTCAATTTATACAGTACATTTAAGAAATTATAACGTCTACTTTAGGCGACTAAACAGAATATTTGCAAGATGAGCGATTTGGTAATGCATCTGTAAATATTTTAAAGGATTTCTCTTCGAATTATACTATTTTACTGTTACATTTTACTCCTTATTTTATGTTGCCAAATGCGAATTCATGAAGCATTTTAATTCAACTCAAAAGCACGAAGTAATTCGTTTCCACTAAATGACTCAAGACGCCAGACTTCTGGGGGTCTACGTCCACAGTTGGTTACGGCGAGAGCGAGCAAACGAGCGAGCTAGCAAACCGCCTGACTGCCGACCAGCCGGTCGGAGCTCCGGGCTTCGAACCGGGCGCACAGCATTGTGGGGCCTTGAAGGCCGCGCCGCCAGTCGCGCTGCTGCCACAACAGCCGCTGCTGCAGCCGCCGCGTGGCAGACAAAGCGGCTGCGGGGATTGGAGGCGAATAGAGAGCAGAGAGCAAAAGGCGAGCAAGCGAGGTGAGCGGCCGGCGACCCAAACAGTTGCGCTCTGCAACTGCACCCCAGTCGGTACTCGCTGACAATCCTCAAACTCAGCTCCTCAAACCTGAGTACACAAAGGCCTTCCGTTCACAATCTCTGCTGCTTCAACACTGCAATTACGAACAACTTCTAAATTATAAACGATTCATTATTGATAATTGTTGAAGATTACAGATCACATACATTAACACATCGCAATTATTCAATCAGAGAATGGCCCATCTCAACGGGAATAAAAACGAACCACTGTGTTCCGTTGAACATGCACAACTGCAAACACAGGAAACTAAAGTAATCAGATCTATCTGCACGAAGTCAAAATATCGCGAGGACATACATTTCGATATACAAACTCGCGCAATCCCTTCGAAGCTAACGAGCTTTCTCCAGAATTGTCTGAGGAAGGGGGAAGGGTCGTGTGGCGCGTCGAGTCAAGGATGAGAGGAGATACATCACAATTACACATATACATTGACGAAGGGCTTCTGGCGAGGTGAAGACTCACTTTTTAAACTCTTTATTTCTACCATAACTATACAGAACAACATGGCAAAGCACGGAATGATGCCACTTCAACTGAACGTGGCAAATACGAAGACTACAAAAAACATATATTTCATCTCCAATTGCAATACACTATTTATGAGCTATTTGATTTCTACAGTACTCGTGATATTTGTTTCAGCCACGTAGTTCCTTCAAATGTGGGAGAATACAATACAAATACATCTTATCAGATTACGTTAGGCCAAGTTGGAGTAGGGCCAAATAACGGCCTTTGGTATGATTTATAAATTTTACAGGACAAGCAGAAACGCTACACGTTACTTCGACTCATGCATTTTAGTAGTAGACAGAACATAGACCGTTGTTCCATGAATATGTTTTGTTTGTAATCATATACTGTCCGTATACACACAAGCTATACAATGCTACATACCATTATTCCACGAAAAACATGATTTTTAAATATTCCAAGACTGTTATTCACGTTCATAGACGGTTCAATTATTGTTTAAAAGATCATCAGTCAGTGTAAAGAATCAAAATACCAACTGCACTCAATGTTTTAGACAGAAACATCTAAACATTATAACTACATCCACATGCAATTCACCAATAATAATTATCCCGATGAGTATATCTGTAGCTATTATTAAAACCAGACTTTCCGAAAAGCAAAAACGGGACAAAATTGCGAAATTAACAACAATATAACCCCACGCCAGCCAGTGACGTCTCAATGCAGTGTGTTTAAGGCACTTGTGTCGGGGCGCAGATTCGTGGAGGAAAGACAGCGTTTTCCTCCCCGAGCGTGGCCAGGGCGCTGGGCGGCGCTTCCTCCAGCGGCCGTGCGCGTCCTCCTCGGTCGGGGCCCGGCGGGACTCCCGCGCGTCCCGCGACTACGCCTTCGCCCTCCCCGTCCCTGGCAAAGGCCGCCTGCGCCTGACGTGCGATTATTTGTCGTTCCTCCAGCGGCATTCCGCTGCCGCGCCTCGGCGTGCCCAACGTCTCCTCCGCCGCCGCGCCGCGCCGCGCCGCTCCGTGCCGTGCCCGTTCGCGTGTTTGAAAGGGGGCCTTAGGCCCGCGAAGTGGATTAGCCGGCAGCATAAGAGTATCGCGTGGCGGCAGCCGCGAAAAGCCGCGCTTTGAAATGCACCGTCCGGGCGCGCGCATTTAGCACGCGGCGGGCGCGCGGGCGGCGGGGCGCGGCGGGGGCGCCGACGTGAATACCGTCTAGAAATATGGGAAGTGGAGCGCGGCCGGCTGCCTGCGCCGTCGGCATGGTCGTGCTGCGGGCTTCGGCGCACCGCGCAACACCGCTCCACGCCCAATCCCGATCTGCAGCGGGATCCAACTCCTTCGTCAAGGACACGACCAAGCGGATTCAACTGCATACATTAAAAAAAAAATGCTTCTCGCTAGATGTTTTTAAAATTTAGGGAGTAACATGTTTTGCCCTTCTCACGAACTGAGAAAAATCTCTCAAAGTACTCAAACCCACATAAGAAAAGTACGTTAACATGCCAACTACGTATTATAATTCATCTATAAGTGCCTTGAAAGAGTATAAGTTCTGGGCTTAGACAAAAAGCACACCGGAGGGCAGGTGATAACGGTTACATACTTCATACGAAATCTGAAGTAGTTCTATTTATGAAACATAAGTAGAAATTCTTAATTTTAAACACCCAAGAAGCAAATGAGATCTATAAGGTATCTTCGGACAATGTCTTTAAGAAAGTGCCAGTAAAACAAATTCTACATTTAAAGCTCACTTCTGCTTCATTGGGGGACAGTAATATCTTCCAACACAATTCCACGTAAGAAGGGGGTGCAATGGGGTTAAAACGGCAACGGCAGCGGCAGCAGCGAGCGCGCGGGGAGGGCGGGTCGCCAAGGAAGCGACGAGGACGGGCGGCGGCGGCGGTGGTGGTGGTGGTGACGGCGGCGACGCGTCGGGACGGGCCCGCCGCCGGGCGTGCGTCGTCTAAATTAAGGCTTGCGCGGTGCTCGGCGGGAATTGGCGCCCGGGGTACACAGCAGCCGGCGTAAGGTGGATTTACGCAGCCAGAGTAATGCCAGAGCCAGGGCCCGGACGTCAGCGGAGGCAGCACGCTCCCCAGAGTCGAGGATGGGGGTTTGACTCCACGGCGCCGGCGAACACTTTGCGAACATTCAAATTGCTTAGCTATTTTCTTCCGAGGGAACGTAAGAGTCTATAGAACATTTACGAAGACATTGCATCCAGCTCAATTCAAGCGAATCCCATTGCATGCAAACGTAAGCAAATAATTCCGAACAGCAGCCCGTAAGTATGAGTATCTATTTTATTCCGATACAGACTGTTGCGACCTTTGTTTGGTCGCGAGCACTCTTGACGATAGAGACATCTCTTCACGGGCACGTTTCAGTGATTCAGTTTTGCGCAGTCACTCGCGAGCGCGGGCGCGATGAGAGCTGAGATGTAAGAGCCCTCACCGCCCTTTAGTCCACGTAGTCACACGACACAGCGCTACTGGCAGGACGCACGCCTTGCATCTGGCGTGCTGTATCTACTTCTCTCTTCTGTTGAGTGACAGAATATTTGCCAAGGCAAAGTGAGTAAATGTTGAGCCGTACAACATATTTACTAATGCGCTTTTATTAACCCGTTATAGCGGGTTATGCATTTATTAACAATTTTTACATATTCACATGTCACATATACGACACTACTTTCCGAAGTCATATTTAGAGCTCGTTTTAACGAACAAAGATAAAAATCTCCCCAGAAAATATAAAGAAATTTCAGTAGCTTCGACATCGCGGCATAATTATCAAGCAACAAAAAATTGGATTTTAGTCACAATGATTTATTAGATAATGTTTTGACAAATAGGCACGGACAAACACGCAATTGGCGTAGTTTCTTTGTCAGCAAATTGCCTAAAATATTGGATAAAATATCGTATTTCTCGTGAGATTATCGCATTTGGACGTGCGTAAGAATGAAACACATTTAGAAGTAGACAAATGCATTTCTAAAAATACAGCAACATTGTCACATAATTTCTAGGAACTGCTCTCTCACGCGAGAAGGCAATTCAAACACAATGGAAATTAACTTCAGTGACTAATGTCTAGGTACGATTTTTAGCAACGCATTATATTTCAGAAAAATAAGCAGGATTAGTATCGCAACGTGCCCATGATATTCCTGCCACCTCGCATTCTTTCTAATCAAACAATGAAATTCATTCTTGGCCATGCATCTTTATTTATATACGCGCTGCCTCTGTAATTGCGTATTTATGGTACATTTTCAGCTTCATCTGGCACAACATCAAAAAAAGAATGATACGTTTTAAGTTTTAACAGCTTTTAACCAAGAAAGACAAGACTCACCCCGCGGAAGATATTTATTGAATGAAGAACAACTAAAAACAGGAGGCAATTTATCGATACATCCATATTATTTTTACCTGTATATCTAGATGAACTATCCAAGCAGAAGTTCGGAGGAAGTTTTATTTTTCAACATTTTGTCTTTAGCAATTACATACTTTATATTCATCCTCTGTGTCTGAGCATTGCTTCCCACCCCGCGGTGTGACCACATTTGCGGCCCGCCACGTGCATAGGATGAGCAGGGTTGGGGCGTGCAGGCTGAGCCGCAGCACGTGTAGGTGGACGGGCACGCGGCGGGGGCGGCGGCCACGGGCCAGTGCCATCGCGTGCGGACCCACCGGCGCCGCCGGTCGAGGTCAACCACCCGAGCGCCCCTCCGCCGCGCGCCGCGCCGCCCCGCGCCCCGACGGCTCTTCGACGAGATGCTGCGGAGGTGGCCTCTGTGGCAAACGCAGGCTCGACACCTGGTTCGCGCGATTTCCAGACTTCCGTCGCCCAGATACTGCACTTACTACTTCGAGGAAGAAACAAAACATACTACCAGTGATACTCGTAAATACACATGTCTAAAGGCAGCACAGTAAACTGCAAGTTTTAAAAGTGGGTTTATTTGAAAATTAAACGTAGAAACTTCGCCCTTAATGTGGTAAAATAGTTTTGCTCCAACACTTGTTACAGATTTTTTTGCAACTCTTGTCAACGCATTCTTTAATACCCGTCTACAACCACAAGACCCCATCAAAATATATTAGAAATAATGTCTACATCGTGGGTTTCCCTACAACAAATGTGAGCACAACTCTCTAAATTAAGGCAAGAGGGGAGAAAGGGCGGAGTGGTAAAATGGGACGGCGCATAAGAGAGAAGACGGGGAGAAGGCAACCTGAAGCCTAAGCAGAGCGGAGAGAGACGGTTGCAAGCGCAGCATCTGAGGACGTGACAGAGGTAGCAAATGCGGCGGCGGCGGCGGCATCGGCGCCCAGCAGTCCAGCCGCGAGCTACGCTCAAGGAGAACGGGTGCGTTACGCGGACGCGCGCTGGATGCACACGCAGCGCGGCTGCGTTGCGGCAGCGACTGCGCTCGGCGGGGCGCGGGGCGGCGCGGCGGCCACAACGCGACGGCAGCGACGCCCAGCCCGCGCTGCGCCACCGGCGGCGTTGGCGAAGAGGGCTCCTCCGCCAAAGCCAACGCGTTATATCACTGCCTCGCTTCGAGACGACGCTCATGGAAAAATTGGAGCAATCATAAAAAATAATCACAATTTTGAAAACGCTTACTTCAACGTAAATAACACGTTACAACTTAGAAAAAATAATTTTCTATTACGACAATGAAATATAATATGCGTCCCGTCTTAAATGGGAAATATTTTCTTTCCCGTAGGTAAAGAGAAATGGCATGAAAAATCGCATAATCAAAAACAAAATCCGAAAATATTGAATGTATTACTACAGGCGCAGACAAAATATTGTTATGGTAAATAATGAACTGAATCACTTTAAGGCGTTACTGTTTCCTGCCTTGAGAATCCAAAATGAACAATTAAGATAACTACTTTTAAAGAACCTTCGTAATTCTCAGGAAGGTTTAGGCTAAAGCGTTGTAAGATGTGCATTGTGTAATGAATTTTACATAACTAAAAAGCAAAAATAAGGGCTGAAATGATGGGCGTCATTTAGAGCAGCGAGCCCCCGGTTTCAATAAATTAATAAGTGCTATGCATAACCTATCGGACATGTATATTTTTGTGACCATATGACTCGTTATAAAAGTAACGGTTATTGCGGGCGTGTGATGAATATCGGTAGGTATTCGTATGCATCAAGGTAATTTAACCAACAACTTTCGATTCTGTCAACATAAATTCACTAATATAAGAAAACCAGTTTGAGTATGATTCATAAAACGTCAGTCAGTAGCTAGGAAATACTTCAAAATGAGACTACATATGGGAAAATTTAAGCAATGAAGCACTGAATTTACCGTCAGCGCAATGTATAATCTAAGTGAGAGAAGCCTCTGCGAAGAGCGTTTCTTACGGGCTTAACTACGATCTCTACCTCGCTAATGATTCCCATTTCTCCGGCATTGCACAGACCACGATGACCAAAACCTCAGCTCTTAGATTCCGGTGTGCGACACAAGTGAACTTGACCGAGACATTAAAGGTGTCGCTTTTCTAACAACAGTGATTCTCCACCAAGTCAACTTGTGGAGTCTCAAACCCGAAGGAATGATGTGCCGCGCTGTAATTGATGTCTACGTCATCAGTAATCAGTATTAAAGGAGTAAATTGTTTAAACGCAGTTGTCACCTACATCTGGAAGCGAACCCGGGTGCATAAGGAATAAAGTGATAGGTGGCAAATCACAGAGGGGATCACAGGTCCATGAATCTGTTCCGAGCTTCGGTCGTCTTGGTAGCTTAGTGGTGAAAGCAACTGGCCGTGAACCGAAGACCTGAGTTCGATTCCCAGTCGGGATAACTAACGCTTTGAACAACTTAGTCAACTGCGATTCTTTTGCAATGATTATTTTTAAATAAATATATTACTTGCTTAGGCAACTTATCACATGTGTTCGCATTAAACAACGATTCAAATACGTTCAATGATCTCCACGATAATTGCTTGCTTACACGTCCATTCATATCGGCTCAAAAATCGCGCGAGTGGGTCCGCTTCGAAGGTCCAATGCCTAACCGTCCTCCGCTGGCGATTGCGGCCGCGCCATCCTCTGGATGTGTGCGCGGAACGCTCGCTTGCCGCGACGGCGCACCGGCGGCGGAGACTTGGCCGGGAGGGCCGCTTGGTTTCCGGATGCTGCGATGCTACCGTCACAGCTGCGCAGACTGCAGCCTCCTGTTGCCGCCGCCGCCGCCGTCGCCGCCGCCGTCGCAACCGCGATCTTCTATCAGCGCTCGGCGGCGCGGCGGTGGTGGCGGCGGCGGCGGCCTTGGGCAACTGGGACACCGCGCGCGCCGCCACCGCCCCAGATCAAGCGTGCCTGCGCGCCCCCGCCCCCGCCTGCGCCCACAACACCGCCCGCGACCATCCGCCGCCTGGGAAGCCCCATGCACCTCACGCCGGAGCACCCGCAACGATCGCTGCTTCCCAACCCACAAAAACGTCTTTAAATATCAAGAGTAGCGTGTGCAGATATAAACATGGATTTACATATATCAACATATGTTTCACATTTTAATTTTTTAAATATTTTTGCATTGTAAAAACTAATCAAGTCATATTCAATTTTAATTACCGTACCTTCATAGTGTGAAAAAACGACGGGATAATATAACCGACAAGCAACTCATAAATGAGAGTGCCTATCCTGGAGACTCACTAAAATGCTGGAAATGTGATTTGTGTTTCAGTTTCAAATAATGGATGGAATTGCTAGGATCCATAGACACCATAGTTGCTGAAAACGAAAGAAGTGACTTCCATTTCTTAAGCAGAATGAACGTACGAGAACGGGGTTGAAGTTCACGGTAAGTCTTCCCAAACAGCGTCAGGCAAAGTATTTATACGTTAGTACACGCAACTGCGCACTTTGACTCGTGCCACGTGCGAAACAACAGTTAAGTATTTCGCCCACCTGAATGGCCAAATGCACATGACAAATGTGGAGCCAAATCGCACGCGCGGCCCGCGATGGCGCAACGCGCAGGCGCCAGCGCCTTTCATAAACGCGCGTCCAGCAGCGATTGGGCAAGCCCTCGGCCGATAGGCGCCGATCTTCTCAGAGCGCCGCCGCCGCCGCGCTCTCCTTCGGCAGGGGTCCGCCAACTATGACCCCTTCGGTTCCACAGCCACGCCGCCAGAGAAATGGTATACAGCGCGTTCGTAGATCAAATGAAACAGAATTCGGTACGAACATTATTTCGGCACTAAACCTAAGACTTTTTGAGTAAATCGGAAGACACTTATCACATTTGTAAAGATGATTCTGAGATCACTGAAATCAGACCCCGACCGTTCAGATGCCGTGTTGGATGATATTTAACATCTTCAATCATCTATTATCATAGTAACTTCCAATATAAACACTCGCGTTTACTGACTTCTCATGAATCCCTGCTTGATCGATGCATTTAACTATGTTTCTTCTCTTAATGCGGGCGTATGCATTTCTGATCATCTTCTAAGAATTTAAAAGTAAAATGTTCACATTCGAATATTCAATGCAAGTCGTGTGCCATATGTAAGATACTTTCGAAAGTAGGAGTTGATGAATGGAGGTAAGAACACCTCACTCATCAACACTGGAGCTCTGAGAAAAGCCCAATTTCATAACGCCCTCTGGGAGGCGGGGCCTGGGCGGCGGCGAGGGGCCGGGCTCACAACGCCGCGCTTCATGCGAGCTGGGCGCGCCGCACGGCCCGCACGGCGCCGCACGGCGCTCTTCAGTCACTGTCGACGGCCGCGAAGGCTCGCGCTGCCTCTGGGCGGCGCATTCACGGAGGACAGGGCCACCCCGCGCACGCCGGCGTGGACACGGCAGCGGACGAGATCGGCTTCCCCTCACGAAAGCCTCTCACGAGCGCCTCCCACGAGCGGGCCGCGCTGGGGTTGACGCGACCTCCTTCCGCCGCCTGGCCGTGAGCGCGAACCCCTGCGCGCGTGGCGAAACGCCGGAGGCAGGCGGGCGGACGGGCGCGCCGCGGCGTGCTTCGCCTGCGATTGCGTCCAAGCCACCCGCCCCCGGCTCGGCTGGCGCTCCTCCGCGGCCATCGGGGCGCTTCGCATCAAGCAGTGCCATCGCTAAGGGAGACGACCAGGCGCACAATATCCCTTGCCATTTCAGAATAAAACTATATCACTGAATTGTCAACTAAACTATTCGATTCTTTACACGAAATATTCAAAATTCACAGTTTTGGAAATGTGATGTCTTACTTATTTGGAAAATGTTTTTGTCTAATACGACACTAGTCGTACATATAAATATATGATTCATATTACAAATGTACGCGATACATATATTACATTTATTTATCACAAGTAAATATGTGCTCAACAAATATCTCAGAGTTCGTACTTAGTTACAGACAAAATTTTCAACAATGGGAGCTGTTAGCGCCGCCGGTGATCCTAAATGTACACACACGGTTGTGATTAAATAACCATTCGGTTGGTTTACTTGAAGTATACAGCAGCTGCTAGGACAGAAGACAGCTGGGACGAGACGGGAGGTAGTCAAAGAGCTGTAGCCATGTGGATGTGTCTCTCTAAACGCGAGGAAGTCCGGTTGTGAAAGACGACACCACTTTTGGCAACACTAATGGAACAATTAGGATTTGAAAAAGAGGACCATCATTTGTATGTGTTTGAAATTAACGCGAATTTGTTTAATACGCTCATCCATGTCCTAGTTCTCGCCTTTATAACAACAATCCTGATTATATGTGAATGTTGAATGCAATAAGTGACAGACTACCCATAGGCATTTGCGCCAGACACATCTTTATTGAACGAGATCATAGTGTCCACAAAATGTTTTTTTATGGTAATCTGTAAATAGTTTCTAGCAGTAGGAAAGTACGCTACATGTCCAATGATATCTTTCAAATCAGATATATTACAATGCACTGACTGGCTGATAAAATAAATAGTAAAACATATGCAACTTCCAGGTAGTTTACATATATTAAATGAAAAAGAGAACACGATTAACACTATTTTTCTAAATAACCTGCAATATTTGTCGAGTATTTTATCATTGATGTGGTTAATACAATGCCTTTCCTAAGATGACAATGATAAATATTTTATTGAAATAGCTCTTATTTTTATACATCCCAAAAATATTATTCTTAAGAATGCGTGGACGTTATAGTAAATTTTTCTTACGTTTCTTGAAATGCAAGTCCGAATTAATAATAATTAATCAAAATTATTTCTTACACAAGCAAATATGATTTTGCATAACAAATAGGAGGAAGCTTTGTTACGCTCTTGGCCTTGGCTACCTCATCATTCAATGATGCGCAGCAGGCTAAATCGGACATCGGAGCCTGCGTGAGTGAGACAAAAAGTGCAGGATGCGACTGGTGGAGCAGAGGCGAAGTGAGGTGTGTCGTGTCGTGGCGTGATGTGGTGGCTGCGGCTCAGCGCATCTGCTCCACCACGTTTTAACGCTCAACCCCCTGATTGGCAGGCCGACGCGTGTTTCTGCCCACCGAAAACCGAATGCTCGGCGCCCGGTTACTATTCCTCAAATCCGCAGCCGACGCCAAATTCATTTCCGACGGCCTCACGTTCAGCGTAGTGAGTAATATACTTCGGATACGTAACGTTATGATGCATATGCTTTATTTAATAAACATTACATAAACCGTAACACCACAAGTAGATTAAACATCAAATACATGAGATTCCCCTCAATTTTATGGCGGTTACAATCCATAGCTTCATTTTCATAACAATGATCTATGCAAATTGTTCGTCGCATACTTGTATGATGAAGTAAGCAGAAGTCAAGTACAATGTATCATTGTACACAGAAGTACACAAGACTTACAAAACGTTTTGACACAAAGAGGCATTATATTGAGCCAAAAAGACATATTGTACGTATGTCAAAATGTCAACATGAAGAAAAGCAAAGAATGGAAAGGTTCTTCAACGAATATAATTCAACTAACAATCTTCGGAGTGACTTCTAATTCTTATTGTCCACAGTTGCAATGATAGCTAAGAAATATTCCATTGGCACAATTTGTATCAGAAAAAGGGATGGAATTGAGGAAACTTCTTGACTTGTGTGGGTTATATTTACGAAAACCACAGCCATGATTTAATCTACGCGCACGCTCATGAACGGTCCTAAGGGATTCCAGCGCTTCGCGACTAGTTCTACGGCGGCGTAATAAACAATTTACACAGTCCAAAACGCAGACAGGCTCTCACGCGCCGCCGTCCTCATCTTCAGTGGGACAGTGGAGAGGGGCGGGGCGAGTCATCGTGAGTGACCAGCATGCGACGTGGGGGCGGGGGCGGGGAGGGGAGTCGGCGCGCCCGGTGTTCCAAGAAGCCGCGACGGCCGCCGAGACACCGTTCACACCACGTGCTCGCTGCGGCTGGAGCCGGGCCCATCCGGGCCGGTCACGTCGCTGCGGCGGCGACGCGCGCCGCATCCCACACTCTAATTGAGGTCTGGCCAGCACCGGCACCGCCTACGAGCTCACTGCGAAAATGCTGTCCTGCCAGTTTTTGAGTTTCAACTCGACGTAGCTGAAGTTCCGAGCCTTGGCGTTAATGTGAGTTGACATGTTGATATCTCCATGATTCATCTGGTAATTCCCATTGCTTGGTTTATCAAACATATCGCAACCCTTCGTTTCGCGGGAGAGCGTTGCGTCACAACAGTGTCACCTGGACTACCTTCCTCCCGGGAGAGAAAACCGAAAAGTAACATGTGCCAGGTCACTGGCTGCTGATTAAAGATTGCCGTAACATCGTTGACGCGCACGCGAGGGAAAGCAAAACAGCTCGCATCTGCGAAGCGTTTGCCACACAAAAATAAAACGAATAACAAGAAATCATTATAATGGAACCTCAAATGCAGATTGCCGGGAAAACTGAGGATTGACACAATGCGCAAAGCGTACGAAGAAGCAGACGCGCTAATCGCGTAATTAATTACAGGGCGAAGGTGGGGCGGGAGCGGGGTAGCGGGGTACCGGCAAAGCCGGAGAGAGGTAGGAGGGGAGGAAAGGTGCTGCGGCCACTGTGCCTCATAGGCTCGCCTCTCCACACGTCGGAGCCGCACGTCGACCGCAGCCGCCCGCGCCGCGGAGACCTCGCGGAATAAGCGTGACGTAACGATGCGCAACAAGTGGGGGCGCCCTCGTCCGCGTTCGCGCCGACGTCGCCGCTGCGTCGCCGTGTTCGCTACCGCTCGTCTGCACCAAATCCGCGTGCCGGTCAGCCCCGCGAAAAAGGACAAGCGGGTACGCGCGTGCCGCTCAACGCATCAACACGCCTCTCGCCGTCCGTGCGCGTCACCCCGGCTCACGCGCTCGCCGACCGCACGCACACGTCACGCACTGGCACGGCTGCGTGCCCGTCCAGTGGCAGACGCGG
>BOPP01000081.1:2655301-2675682 GCA_017312745.1 Gryllus bimaculatus
AAAAAACACGCTGCGTCGCACGGGGCTCGGTGCCTCCCACCGCTTTGCTTCGCCTCCGCCCCGGCTGCCCCGCGCCGGCAGCGGCGCCGTAACGGTGCGTTGCGGTTGCGGGCATGGCTCCGGCGCACAACGCTGACACATCTTTCGGCCGAGGCACTTCGAGAGTGGACGTCACGGGCACAAACATTGCAAGGAAGATGCGTACAAGTGGCCACCTTGTTCCGCTCCCAAACGACAACACGTCCTCTCATGCACTATATCCTTTGCATTTTCATTGCCCCTTGGGCAAAACATTGGCGTTTTATTTTTAGAACGCAATTTACGGGCAAGTATGCTCATGATAAAAATGGTTTTTTTTTGCTTACGCTTAGAAGGGTTGTCCACAATGCATTCATCATGCTTGTAAAACGTCATGGATAATGTTTGCGAAAGTTAAAATACTTTACCTTCACGTACGAGCTTTGTCATCGAAAGAAGCGTTTGCTGTTGCAATGCCTTGCGCCCACAAACAACTGATGTCATCTAAGAGCCGAACAATCTATACCACTGACGTGGATATTCTGCACGTCGAGTGCACATTAAATCTGAAGAGCAATTACATGCAAAATAGATATTGTTTACACACTACTCTACCAAAGGAAAGATCCTCAGGACTTAAGAAAAATTAAACAATTTAAAGAATACTCAAGGACATTTTTGCCTGACAATTTGCGATATTGGCTCACAGAGTACCATTTGATTTCAGCGATGAATTCACATTCATGTACCACATTTCAAAGCGACGATCATAGGTAATTGTTTATGTGGCATAATGCCTTCAGTGGAACACATTTTCAAGAGAGAGAAACTTGTTTAATATGTAACAACCAATGTGTTCTTACTATCATACTCCCTAAAGGAATTTCACCGAATACTATGTTTCATTATTGTACTTTTACACATGTATCATTCGTACTTAATTATAATTTTAAGATTTTTTTCAGATATACTAGAGGAAAATTTATACAACGCGAAATAGTAGCATGAACTTTCTTACACTGACTCTACAGAAACTGCTGTGTTCAGTGATTCAGAAAGAATTGGTTTCCAACACAGCTAAGTCACCTATTAGTTCACAAATACGACTGGCACAGAACCAAAACTGCGTACAAATTACACACCATGGCTGAGAAGTTACGAGTCTCAAACCGAATGGTGTAGTCGGAAATGTTTTAAAAATAAACGTGTTTCTTACATCTCACATTCATACCGAAAAAAATATACGTAGACACTACATGGCGCAGTGACGTTTTACGCCTTGAATGTGGGTCGTCGATTAGCCTGAATAATGTGTGTAACTAAGAGGAGAGGAGAGGAGAGGACAAGGAAGATGAAGAAAAGATCGCGCGCGGTCCGTGATCCGTTTGTTACGGTACTACACTGGCATTCGCCTGGTGTTGATAGGAGAAACCACGGAAAATCACCCATCAGAGCAGTGGCTACAATATTTCTCCAGACAACTGCTGAATTCGACCTTGCTCTATAGTTACATCAAAAATCCACCTCCGTCGGGACTCGAACTCCCGGTCCAATGCGCTGCTAAGCCAGCGGGCAATGGTGGTTCTGAGCTAAACAGCCGGAACAGCAGCGCCGGCGAAGGTCGGAGCGGGGGCGGGCCTCGAGCGCGAGACATGGAGAGGGCAGGGGTTGGGATAGGGTGGGGGGGATGAGGGGTGCGGAGGTGTTCCAAAACCGCTGGGCGTAGGCGTAGGCGTAGGCGCCGACACGCGGCCGCGAACGAGCGCAAGGCAGCGTTGGCGCGGACGAGAACTATTTTTCATGGACGTTAACGGCGCAGCTCGATTAATTCGCCTCAACTCCGTTTTCCTGTCCACGCGCCGAGAGGAAGCCGCGCGGCGTTCGACCAGGACGGCAGCGGAAGAATCGCTTGGCATTGCAATGCCTCCACGCCCTCCTCCGTCCCTCGTGCAACTTTTAACTCCCGAGTTCACTCTTAGGGGGGCCTAGCGGAGCTCTAACCATGTCAAATTAAGGTTGACATTACAGAATAATGCGTTTTCCACAGGATGCCAGAAAGACAAATAAAACTGAACATTGAGCGCATTCCATTGGTAGCCTTTACTTGAATTGAAAGATCTTCACATATTAGAAGTATGTACATCTTTAAAAAATATAATATACTTTTTATAAACATACATAGCAATGTAATTGTGCAAGTAAATAAACCCATGGATACTTCTATATCTCGGAATGGCAAATAAAATTATTATTGTTTCGTACTCAGTATAAGCGGTAATTTGGTCTTCTGAAGGAGTGCATAATTCATTAACTCAAATGTCGAATTTTGTGAAAAAAAATTGCAATCTCTGCGTCTTCATATTTACTAAAAAACATACCATATATTTCCGTCAGTTCGTTTCTTTTTCCTACAAATTCGTGGGCAAGAGAGATGAGAAATGTTAGAGACTTCGAACAAAAAAAAGTGCTAAAGAAGTAATGACGCCGTTTCGGGACCGAACACAGGATGAGAAGCTGCGAATTGGCCAGGCAGAAGGCGAACGACGCCTGGGCGGTGCGTAGGCACGCCAGGGGGGAGGGGGGGAGGGGAAGATCTACCGCGTGGGATGGGGGTGTGGAGGGCCAACGGCTCTGGGTGGTGAAAGTGGCCGCCTTCGCCAGCTCGCCGTCGCCCCGACTTTAACCTTCCGACGCACCGATTAATACCTGTTATTTTGGCTCGCGCAGGCCATTCTGGAGGATGGGCGAGCTGTCGCCCCCTTCCCATTCGCTTAAGCCCCTAAATGTTCCAATAAATTCTTCAGATTAAATCCACCCTAGGTGCTCGCTTGACGCTGAAAAAATAAAAATAGCCATAGCTGGCCCCTGGACTCACAGGTTCAAGTGAAATAAAACAAAAAACATAGAGACGAAGTAGTTACGGCAAACCTCCAAGCAGATGTTTAGCATGTCGGATAAAATATTAGCAAGTGGCAAGAAGGCCACCTCGGCGATTTCAAGGGTACGGTTCAACGACGCCCGGCGTCCGGGCACGGTGACCGCTGGCGGGGCCAGGCACAGCTCGCGGCTGATGAAAGAGCAAGAGAGGGGTTTAAAAAATGAAAAGCAAAGAAATGGAAGGAAGTGAAAAAAATATAATTAGACAATATACGGAAAGGCAAACTAAGAACAAATTCCGATCTACGTTCAGAAGAGTAGAAAAATATTGGAAGAAAATACATTAAAAGAGTAATAGAAATGTGAATAAAAATTAACGAGAACTGACAAAAAAGATGAAGAAATTACGCAAAAAAAATCTGAGTGACTGAAAATCAGTGTGTAGAGAAACGGGACAATCAGTGAGCAAGGAAAAAGGCCCGAGAACGATAACGGAATGGGAGGTGGAGCGGGGCGAATACAGGCGCCAGGTCGGCCAACGCAACGGCGGCCGGCGCCGTACGCGCACTCACGGGCTGTGCCATGAGCGTGAAATACTCGCGTCGTAAATATCCCTCGCCAACCTTCCACGATTCACGGCATCACCAGGCAAAGCTAAAATAGCGGAGGGGCTCCACGAACCGGTGTGCAACGGACACTGGTCGAAATAACTACTCGCGCCATTAAATGTTGTACTCTGACTCAAGGTGAAGTTACAAGGAGAATAACTACCGTGATATATCTGCCTCACTTCTGTTCATTATTTCATTATTCTGTTCATTACTGATTTGATATGAAAATGTCTAAAAAAATGTTTCAATGTAAGCATACATTTCTAATAAAGCTCAATCAGAACCAAGGTATTTACATTCACGGAATGTAATTCCTCGTCTACGACTCACACACAATAACTACGAAATGATTGAAGATGAATTGCAAATATACCTCATTGAAAAGTAATATAGGCTATTTATTTATTGCAATACTAAGAAACACATATGGCTGTACAACGACTAAGTTTTAACGAATAGCAACAGCAGACTTCACATAAGAGAATGCAATCCCTAGCAAAGAAGTAGAGCAATATATTGCACAACGTGAAGACAGGGCTCGCCTTCATTCATCTGCGCTTCATAACCCCACCGAATCAAGGACGTATTCAATGAACATATGCCTCTTTCTTTGTAAGAGACAGGTTACGAAGAAAGTTTATTACCATATACTCGTTGCCAACACAACTGCCATCATTTACACACGTAAACACCATTACTCATTGCCAAATTTGTCTTACGTACTGTGTAGTGACAACGTGGAGAAGAAGTTTAACGAAACACAGTACGACAAAACTTTTTTTGAGAACACTGAATGTTATTTCTAAGGGATTTGGGTTGGTTAAAATTACTTTTAGATACCTTGTTAGTTCATGAGGAAAGGCTTTCGTGCCTGCCTCTTTTAAACGTTCAAAAAAATCTTTTAATCACAGCAGATGGTTAAATTAATCAAGAGAATCTGAATATCTGAATGTTCTACTTTATTTCTGCGCATTCTGACTTTTGTTCATAGTAATTTTATAATTGGATTCTGTAACCAAATAAAAAATTAACATAAAAATAATTACAAAATAAACTGGTCGTATTTACATGAGTAATAATTTTTTGTCAATCACCAAAACACGAATCTCATTAATCGTCGTAGATAGAGTTAAATGCTATGGTATCGCATACTCGCATTCACAATGAGAAGCTCTTAGTTATATGGCGACCTCGATTCAGGAAAGGAGGGCAGACATCTTTGGTGGTAATCGATCACTAGGGACGACAAGCGGAGGAGTCGTGGGAGGTCGGGGGTTGCTGTTTATGATTCTATAGCTAGCTCATTGGAGCAGAAAATAATAACATAGGATGACTGAAGTATCACGAATAAAAGAAAAAACATAGTGAATGAAGTGAAACGAATTGTTGGGCAAATGAAACATTAGCACTCGAAAGAAGGAAGATTTACTGAACTTTTGTACACAGTTATTGGGAAGAGTATACACAAAAGACAGGTTGGTACTAACTTGCTTCAACTTCAGGTTGTACAATTCGCACTTCACAGTAATTTAAACTACGTGAAAATTTGGAATATTTGAGTAACAATTAAACAAATATATTCAAAATTTTAATGACGCTCCTTCATAGTTAATAATTTGATTTTACAATACCTCTATATCAGGGATATCCAAGTTGCAAGGACTCAAAGGTCACAACCAAAACCTTTAACATGGTTGCAGGGCATATTATTACTCGGTCGATCCACACCTGACTTCCCCATATTGTTGATTTCGGCAGTTTGCTTAGCTGCACTGAAACGAGGGGTGGGGGTGTAATGCGGGATATCAAGCCGTACCGTGCATGATGCAGTGACACACATTGGGTTGATTTTGAATTTCTGAATTTACTAGAAAAAAATCTTATATCTAAACATAACTTATTTTCACATTTAGTGGATATTAACCCAGACAGGGCACGTGCGCTAGGCGCACGATGTTCTCGCTCGACATGGATGCATGCATTTTGACCAATAACATTTCGTGGCCCATAGTAAATAGCACCGCGGGCCGCAAGTTGGACAACCCTGCTCTACATCATCTTTGCGTGATACTTCTTTCTAAACTTCTATTTAATGCGCGGCGCTGCCGACAGTAAAGAAGCTGTTTGATTCGTTTATGGTTCGAGAGTAATCATTCCCTAGAACGAGCGTCAATTGTTTCTGTGAATTCTCTATTTTACCAGCCCTTGTATTACCAAACAGTAGTACGTATTTTTTAAATTGTATTTTATTTTTAAAAAAGCAATACAAAGAATAAAATAGTAATTATTATTTTACTTTCCATATGCACCCATCACAAGACTTCTATTATTATGTGCTCGCTCGCTCTGGTACTATACCGCTCCCACACGCATTCGTAAACTCCAAACATTGCAAAATAAAAACCTTACAATAGGCGCAAAAGCACCTTGGGTTGTGAGAAACAACTGTCTCCACTCAGACTTAAAAATTCCCTCCATTCAAAAGGGCATATACTATACCTCATAACTATGTTTTTAACATGCAAAAGATCCCCGGTATCTTACATTTTAAAGTAGATCTCATAGATCCAACACCGAGACTTAGAAACCGGTATCCTCTCTACTCCTTTGTCACACATCACATTAATACATTTTAAGCCAGTGAATCCTTTGGAGGTGCCTTCTTCAATACTAATCTGTGCTTTTGTCTTCCTGTGTTAATATTATGTTGTGTGATTTGTGTTCTTTAACAAAAGGGTGGAATGGTTGAAAAATGTAAAATCAATAAATAAATAATGTTAATTTACAGAAAACTGATTTGATCTACATTGAAAGGGTACATTTTCTCCGGTACAATAGTTTTAAAATACAGCACCGATACAGTTACTTTTTAACTCATACGGCATTCATGGAATTCTACAAGATAAGAAAATCCAACCCACATGATTAACTTCAATGTGAGGATTAGGACGTATGAGATTACGGCTTCAAACGAGCGACATGAGGGCCGCAAGCAACGGTGCCCCGGTGACCGCGGCGAGCGCAAGTCGCCACCGGGCAGGTCGGCGCGGGAGGCAGAGGCCGCGCGAAACCGCGTCTTATGCAAACGCGTGACTCAAGACTCGGCCGCCCCGCGGGCTTAGTAACGCGAGAGGCGCATATTGCCGGTGTGTATTTATAAACCCGCTGCCGTAAACCTGGAGAGCAGTCTCTTGCGACACGACGCGTCGCGACGCCCTCTGGGAATCGAACACGCAGACGCTGTCGCCAGCAAGGCGTCCCTCCCCGGCAGACGCCGCGGCGCCGAAGGCGGAGGGCGTCTCCTGCTCAGGATGAAGTATTGACGGCAACAGCGACTGCCGGATGCGACATTCAAGAGCAAGCACCTCGGCCTGGATTCAGAGGCCATTCGATAAGGGAAGTTGAAATGTAAAGACAATCGAAATATCTGCAAGATAAAAGCTATTTTCAAGTACATGCATCTGTCATTATATAAATAAAAAACTATTTCACTTTCTTTAATTTTCAATCATACGATATACAATTGTTTGAAGAACAGACAATAATGAGAGCTGACGGAACGTTTTCTGGTTTCCGCATTTTAGTACATTAGTATATTATAGCACATTCCGCAAAATGCTGCTTAACAAAATGGTTTTTCAAAAAGTGTCCGCACATTGCTCAAGAAAAATAGTGAAATACTCGCGAATAACACTAAATTAAATACTTTAGTTCTCACAATTACTGGATTAGCATGGTTCAGTTTCTTTATAGAGTACAACAGTTCCTTATACACTGAGAATATAAAAAAAAAACGCCGCTGTCCATTAACACAACACGTAAATAGCAAATGTAGCAAATATTAAATAGCGAGTGCCCTCTTCCTTCAAGCCTTGTTATTGCATGCCGTAACTGTGTCGCGTGATAAACTTAGTATGAGAGTTCAGATGGTACGCGCCGAATGAGAATTGACGAAATTACACAATATGAGCATTTTTCAGTCAAAATCGACTTTTTCATTGATTTTGTATTTTTCCGGGATTTTCGCGTACCTACGAGTACAAACCACAGACACCGTCTTCATGGCCCGATACTGCAAACTTTTCTTACAATTTCTGCGCGCATTGGAAATCGCTAATACATTAAAACTTTGAGAGGCATTTTAATCCCGAAGGATGGCAGAATTGCCAACCATAACCGAACTACTAGGTACCGTACCGAGAATACAAAACGTAGAACAGAATAAAGCAACACGAGCCAACTTAGTCTGTGCATAAAAAAAATGTTAATAAATGCTCGTGAGCAAAACACATTAGATATGTCTCTGTGAAGTGCAAATCATTGTACATGAGCATTTTTCAGCAGGCGAGTAGAATGTTAAAAGCTTTTTCCAAAGCAAACTCCTCAAGCAGAGAGATACTCGCTCAGAGAAATTTTCAAAAGAAGCACAAAACTTACGGCTTAACATAATTGCAAAGAAACTCCAAGAAGTTGTCATGTCCGAAGACTCCAGAAGCACATGTTTTGGGAATTGGTCTTTTTGAATAAACGTATCTCCAAATCCCAAAAACAAGGCACGGGCCGAGCCAAGGAAACCAATGCTTCAAACGCATCGTATTTTCCATCCAGTCAGTCTTTCTTTCACGTTTGTCGCTCATCTACGAACCATTAGATCGTCAGGTGGTTCGTAGATCGCACAGTCAGTCCGTTTATCCTTCAGCTCGCAATGCTTTACCAGTCCATCTCACCGAACGTCTTGTACGTTCTCAGCAACATACCCTGTCTGTCTGATTGTCCATCCGTCTCAAGTCCGCCAATGTGTGCTTGCATCTTACGTGCTTTCGTTGGCTCGGGATTGAGGAAAACTGGGCCTGCTCCGTTCCTAGAAGAGATCTCCAGCTATCGAGTTTTCGGTGTCTTTCCCAGCTACTTACCTGCAGAACAGAAAACAGAGATAGCATAAATAAAAGTGACAAATTAAAATCTTATTACTTTACAATATGACAGTTATTACTAACACAGTTCAAAGCAACGCACGTGTCACTTTTCGGTACTTTATAGCACGTACCTCATCAAAATTAAATCACAAATACTAGTCACTGGCAAATAAATTGATTTTTATCTAAAACTGAGATACTTTATCGAGATACTGCGCCAATATTATGTTTTGTTCTAGTGTAGATGAGGCACGTTTCTATTTTATACCATTTAGGAGGTATGTGTACTGCTTCAGACAGAGCAAATGACGGAATGACTACTTAACACACCATATAAAACTCGTACTATACGGAGTTCAATTTGAGACAGTGATCGGTTGAATCTGGTCAAATGTTCGTATACTGTACTATTAATTTATTTAAAAGCTAATATAGAAATGTCTTCGCTATTTTCCGAAGGTTCCCAGAAATATCATTGAGATACACTTCCGTTATAATTTTTTCCATGTTACTCAGGGAAAATTATGTAGTCACAGAAAATACCACCTGAGGCATTTCATAACACATGTCGACTCCACTCCCATCCCGAAACCGTCCTTCCTGATTCATCATTCATTCTCAAATGCAAACACACGCGATACCAGTTTCCAGAAGAGACATGCATACGCAAGGTCACGCCTGCGCGTTCTCAGCCCGCTGCACAACATTGTCAAGAGGGTTGCTGAACTGCAGGGGCAGCAATACAAAGGACAACACTATCAGAGGAATAGCAAATCATAATATTTCCCACTAACAGTATGCGAAGGTGCACTGCATTCCAGCTTCCCTTATGCTCAAGAAGTAAACCAGGGAGTCAATAGTCGAATATGCACAGTCGACTGATAGGTAGAATCAGGATCCTAATGACCTCACAGACACATAATGCGTTAAAAATATTAATGAAGTTAATAACTACATTCTTACAAAAGGCTTTAAAATGTATAATGCATTAGGAATTGCCTTCTCTTTAAAATTCCAAATTATTCCATTAATGAAAATCGAACTTGTGTACAGCTAGAAACTATTGGAGGAACTATATACGAAGCCTTAACCAAATTTTCCAAAATGTATCTGAATTTTATGATTATACTTTTTTCGCGGAGAGAGCAAAGAATGCTTAAAAGTAGGACGAGTCTCGGAAGTTTTGAAAATTACAGAAGTTGACATTATTTTTCGGAGTCTTTTACATCTACTATATCGAAGATATATATTTTTTCTTCAATAAAATCGATTCTTTAAAAGCAGATCAATAAAAAGTAAAGAAATTTTTTTCGAAAATGTGTAGTTTTTGCGTGAAATAAGCCATTTTTAAACAATTATTTTATCAAAAAACGGCTCCAATTTTTAATTTTTCTTCTCGAATAGCGCAAAGTGTGTGCGGGCGGGCGGACGGACGGACGGGTACACAGGCTAACATGCGGATAGGCTGACAGGAAGACGAACGGATCGGCGGGCAAATGTTTTGCGTGAATCGATTATTCTATGTTAATGCTAGTCAAACTCAAAACGTTTTCGTGAAAAATCACCTAGTTCCTCCAAAGCATAACAATATATCCTCTTTACTATGAACGAAGCCACACAAATTAAAACTTACCGAGTTATAAACCTTATAGTTTAGTAGCAACTTATCTAATAATTAAAGGTTTCTAATCCGAAGAGGGTGAAGCATTGCGCCTGACGGAGTAGAGCGGCCGTCTTACGTAATGTAGAAGGCTGAAGATGCTCGGCACCGCCGGGCACACGGTGGCCAATGCGAGTGCGGGTGCGGGAGCGAGAGCGAGTGCGAGGAGAGGGGCAGCGGAACCAGGAAGGCTGACGAGGAAAAGGTCGCGAGCGCAGGTCGCGCCGGCGGGAACGCGCAGCGGGGACCGTCCATCGGAAGCCCGCAGCCGCGACCGCGCGCGTCACTGCGCCAATGACTCAATGGGCCAAGTTCGCGCGAGCCGCGAACTTGAAACGGCCGCGAAAATAATCGCAGCGCGGTCGAAAATGTGGGAGCGAAAATATACAGGCGACTCACAAACGCCAGCCGCTCCCATGAAGTAAACACACCAGGTGAAGGAAGCTGTTATTCCGCCCGCTCCTTCCCCGCTTGCCGCCGTCGCTGCCACCGCCGCCCCTGGTCCCTAACGTTCGCACCGCTCGCTCGGGGCCCCGCCCTGCCTCCCTGCAATTCCATGGCCTCCTTTGGAAACACAGCTTCTAGCGCGTCGCAGAATGCCCCGAGAACTCTCGCACGGCGATTTTTGTCCACGGGCGGCGCGCAGAGTGCTCCAGCGGTGGGGAGATGGTGTACGCGAGCGTAGAGGTTTTAAAAGACGCCATGTCGCGAGCTACGGGAATTCTGGGCATCCGGCCTCTGTGGGTCAGTGGTACGGAACACAAACAGCGGAGAGCCGGAATTAAACAAGGAACCGCAGTTTCTACAGCAAAACGCTTTCGTAAACATTACGATGTAGAAGAGGAATAAAGTTTAAGAAATACATTGAAAAAGCTTACTTATAAAACATTAACGTTTTAAGAAAGATTCTCTCACACATTGACCAATTTTACGAATATGGACGCATGCATGCCAGACAAGTCCTAGCTTGTTCCTATTTAAATTTAAAAAGAAATGTGACAAAATTGATAACAGATTCGAATTTTGCCACTTTACTTTGATGAAAGAAATGTGTTACTCTAACGCAATAGACGAGTGCTAATCTAAATCTATCCCTATGTATCATCTGTTCATATACTGAATACACAGCAAGGAACGGGAAATTTGGGTTCCGTCAGTCTCCCAATATTATGATAAAAAATGGTATTGTAGTACTGTCATTTAAGTGTGGTATTCTCTCAGCTTATAAAATCCTTCCATGTACTTAAATGTAACAGTCAATTTAATTTCTCAGTCATTTTCCCCTCTTGAGGCGACGAATATACTAATTCAAAATCTAATAAAGATATCGTAATAGCTCGTGTTGCATATATTTGCAAATAAAGTGACAAATTAACTTAAGACAATTCTTTTTTAGATATTTCCTCGTCGTCATGGATTTTAAGTTTGGCGAAATATTTTATGAAATTTAAAGCTATTACCAATTATTAATAACACTGCCGATCATTTCATCGTTTCAAAACTACTTTACACTTTAATTATTTCATGTAAACGACGGAGATACATTAGATACTCTAATACTTTCCTTCTAGAGAATATTATCAAAAAATGTTTTCATTTTCAGATAAATATATATTAATTTTTTTCACACCTGATGATGCATATAAATATTACACGAAACGTGGCGTTCCAGTATAACAATGAAAAATAAAACCTATTTTTGGAAACTGAACATTGATTGCCCAAAAAGGAAAAAGGATATCAGTGTTAAATTACGAATTATATGTTCTACTTTCGTTTCTTTCCAGCTATGTTGTCTTTATTAATATTATTGTTGTTATTATATTGTTATATTGTTATATTATTATAATTATTATTATTATTATTATATTTTTGTTTTGCGGCTCGGCTATCATGGAGTCACGCAATACGTGCATCCCAACGGGACTCACGACTTAATAATCGGGGTAGATGCATGTTACTTTTCTCTAGTGGGGAATCAATATTTCAATGCTGGTTCCATTTTTATACCGCAGGGTCGTTAGGCCTGGGGGATAGGATGAAATTATGATGACGATGAATGATGAAATATACACACACAACACAACACAACACAACACACCCATGCTCCAGGCGGGACTCGAACCTGCGATCTTGTGGTCTGAGACAGCTACGGCACTATTGTCTCATCTATCCCGGCCATTGGATGAGTATTATATTATTATTAATACTATTATTATTATATTATTACTATTATTGTTATTATTATTATTATTATTATTATTATTATTATTATTATTATTATTATTATTATTATTATTTAGGGAATGCTACCGGTGCCAAGGAGGGCGAGGCGACGCGAGACAAGGACGGCTATTTATTTGCGCACGTTGTCCTCCTCGGTCGCGCTCCTGCAGTCGCGTGGGGCGCCACTGCGAAGACGTGCAAAGCACCCCGGAAGGATTTTGAGGGCAACGGCGGCCACGGTCGCTTCACCGCCCCGTCGCCCGCCGCGCGCGCAACATCCGGTCGCCGCGCCCTTACATCACACGCGTGCGCTTCCGGCGAGGCGGCGGGGTGGCAGGACAGCCGGCGCCACACGCAGAGCACGCGCGTCATTCCACGCGGACCTCCACTCATGGCTTCCTCTCCCAGGGAGATTTGCCTTCAGTATCAAGTGGTATTGGCACCTAGGGGCTTAACGTGTCAAAGGGTTCAAAATTATAGCTTTGCAATTTCGAAAAAAAAGTGCAATAAAATAATTTTATGGGAGTAGATTGGTTTTTAATAAATAATATAAGTAACTGTCGATATACATTTTACAGTTTTGTGTGCATGCTGTTTTACATGCGTTGAATAAAAGAAAATACACGATATTCGAAATCATGAAATCAAAATCATTGTTTATTTATCATTTATATATTTTTTATATATCATTTACTGATCATTTGCACTAAACTATTGTTAAATTATTCCGTTGAATCCATCAGTACTTTATCCAAATCATCCATAATAAATCTACAATATGTGGTAAAATAGACATTTTGACAATTACGTTCTTAGTTCCATTTACATTGTTAAACATTTAATGTGAAGTAAATATTGTGACATTTTCGTTTGGTGATTTCCGAAATCATTCATCTTGTGCAGCAACTGATTGATAAAACATCGTGTTGTATTTTTACAGAAACAAGTCTCGCCAATAAGGGACAGATTTTCCTATTTAATGATTTTTTTCGCTTCGTACATGCATGCATTATATGCACTCATGCTCATACAAGAACATACGGAAGGCACAACTTTAAATGACTTTACAGCATTCTATGAGGAGCAATTATAGTGATTACACATATCAACACACGGAGAGGGAAAATCAGAGCAGAATGACTATTATAGATTTTGCTGAAAGTATATATGGAATTTAACAACGTAGCAGAGATAGTACGAGTTTTGGTAAGTGCAAACTTCTGAAAAGAACGATGTTTATAAGAAGAGTACACAAGTTGCTTTAGCATTAAGCTTATGTCCAATTTGAAGAAAATTCCACCCACAGCCCACCATCACAGTCCGCTCACGGAAGAAGCCTTGTTAGCGATGCATAGCCGCACTTAGAGAACGGTACCACAAGAGGAAGCTCTTTAAACGTAAAGCTAATTACGTGCTAGCCCCCTGTGCTCTTTAAGTTTTCACTCTCTGTGTACCGAACATCACATCAAAAGAATCATTTACCAACGCAATATGAACGGAGCGGAAACTTCGTTGTGCTTACATGCACAGATTATGTATGACTTCTAAGCTACAGATATTAATGTACCACGCCAAATGACCTTCAGTTCTTGATTTGTACGATCTTCGTTGGAGGAGACGGGCTGAGAAACATTTGTGTGAATGAAATGATTTTGGCCTCAAACGAATTCGCTCCAACAAAGCAATTAAGCACCTTAGCGGTTTCGCCCAACCCACGACGTATTTCCCAAGCACCTACGCACTTGCGCTGTCTCTGCAATGGAACGCTGAGTATGAATTACAATTGTAATTGGATTGCTTATGGTGCATTCATATACTCTACGCAACAAAAAAAATTAAAAAAATAAATAAAAAAAGCTTTGAAAATAAAGCATGTTAATGCCGTTTTTTTTTGTTCAAATCACAGAAAAAATTATACGTTCGCAATCGTTCGGTATACGGTGCCGGCCTTGCTGAGTCTCTTAACGATTCCATTATGGGGAATTTCCTGCGACCAAGGCCCAGAAGAATCTCCCCGTAGGCAGGGAAGGATTTAAGTACACGCAAAATATGCAGTTGCTTAGGAGCCTTCATCGATTGGGAGAAGGGAAGAGCGTGAAAGTGCGCAAAAGCAATGGAAATATTCGGAAAAAAATATTTAGTAAATGCGCAAGACTATTTTGTGCATAGTTTCCCCACATGATTTGTGGCCGAGGGCCCCGCTCGCAGGGTATAAGGCTGGAGGCTGACGCCTTTGCGCGCCGCAAGCGTCGCCCGGCGGAATGTCGCATGCACATGGTCTAAGCTGGGCGCCCCTAAGAATAGCCGCGCTCTTGCGGCTAGGCCAAGCAAAGGCACTGCTCAGCTCGGCGGCTCCGCGGAGGCGGCGACGCCGACCCACGCGCTTCCAACTACGCCTTTTAGAGGGCCATTTTTCTTTTGGCACCCCACACGCTCCAATAATCACCTATTCGAATTATTGCAACTGAATACACATACAGATTATATAATTTCATATACATAGTGATAAGAGGTAGAGCTGTTCGAGTATTTTGTACTTTGAATAGTAATCTCTCATTTCTTTGAAGCATTATGAATGTCATTCACAATGGTTATGGGTACACACACTTCATTGGATATCAACATTAAAAAAGAAAAAAAGAAAAAAAAAGCCGAGAAACTGCACTAGCAATGTTTTAGATGACTCCAAAACAAAATACACAAATATGTGTGACGTTATAATCCTATAGTGATTTGTCAACTGTACTTGCAATTTACATTACATTTAAATGGTTTAGTTTGTGAATTAAAATATAGATGTTCTAAATGTTCTTTTTGTTAATATTCAAAATTTGATAAAAAGATAAATATCATTTTGGCAATTGCATGTCGCCAATGGATAATCAAAAGAAGAGTTTTAGAAGCTTCAAAACTTACATTTTTTAACGAGTAATATTTTAAAGACTTTCCAGAAAGTATTTTTCTGTAAAAGCAGGTTCAAAATGTCCAATTAACGGACTTTCTTCCAAAGTCATCAATTTTAAACTTAATATATGCAGAGAAGGTAATAGCTAGGAGGTTGAAATTAGCATTTAGAGACAATGTAATGTTGATGTGTTACGAGTCAAGTTTCAACTTTCTTACTCAATTTTAAAGAAGGGAGTCATTGTCAATATATGATTTTAACACCAATTGTTTCTGCGACACTGGTGCAATGTGTGCTAACACTACTGTGTGCTAATAAAAACGAAATTGATATAAGTTTCATCGAATAGAGGGAAATGTGCGAGTAATCTCAGTTGAATCGTACTGTACGACGCGGATGGACTAAAACAAACCGCTATATTTGCAAGCTATTTCACCTATGGAGCTACCACTTCACAAACGTTTCTTTGAGACAAGGCATAAAAAATCATCAAAATCCGAGATTGTCGCTCTGGGAGCCAATTACCATGGAATAATCCAGATGCCCTTAAGGCCTAATTTATTTTTGATTTATTTTTTAACCAAGAGCAAAATAATTGGTCCGTAAACAATAAGGACAATTCTGCTCAGAACCGGAAACATGATCAAGTGTATATATTATTGTGTTGCCCTGGTCAGCAACTTTCCAACAGAAAACTATACAAAGAAATAATAACAATAGAGTTAAAGAGAGAATAAAGCACTTTTGAAATGTTTAAAACAGTATTCACTCAAATAAGTATGATTCTTTTTAAGACCCACGGCCCACCCAGAAGGGGTTATAGATTGAAGCGGTAACTGCGCAGCGTGAAACCAATGTTGTTGGTTTGAATTCAAGTAAGATAAGTGGATACCATCGTGTGAACGTCATGTGGAACGCATTGGCACACTGCCTCCTATGTCATTAATTCTATACACTAAGTCATGACATTGTCCATTCCGTCTGCCTATGAATAGCCATAAGCCCGCCAAAGTCGCTAACGGAGATGTCAGATGTCAGAGTCAAGGAAAGAAACGCGGGTTAGTCATCGCGCCCTTTTCACATTAAGACCGGAGGAGGAACGCATCGAGTGAAACCGCGAGAAATCGGTTCAGTCCAACGCTTTCGGGATTACTGATTCCAGGAAACAGACATCAAACTGCCACGGAAAGGGTAATGTGCATATAGGCCGCTTCCTCCAGCGCAGCTATCGCTTGCTAAAGAATCAGAGCAAACTTTCAGAGCGCTGGCATTCGAGATCGCGCTTGCGACCTGGGATTCGGGGGCCACAGGAGGAAGCATGGAACGCTCGGGGCGGGAGTGAGGCAGGGGAGGGGGCGGGGGCGGAGGAGCGTTGGCGGGCGGTAAGTGGCGGGGCGCGTGCGCACACCTCTGGCCGTCGTCATCCCTTCGCCACCCGCAGCAAACGAGCTGCTGGCGAGGACCCGAGCGTTGGCGCAACACGCTCTTTCCAGGCCCGTTCTTCGGTTTACGAGTGTGTTTCCTTCGCTCGTAACGAGCTAAACGCTCCGGCTGGGCCAACTGGTAGGCCGGTTCCCGAGACGTCGCCGCCCGCCCCCCCTCTCCGCCTTCTCTGAACGAACATGAAAATTCACGGAGCGTATCGAGGACAACGTGATGAGTTAGCGTACACTTGAGCCACTTTCCAGACTGCATTAGAAGTTGACATACACTAATATACTAACATATTCCAATCAGCGAAACTTCAATTCGAAATGCTCGTTACATACAGAACATTTGGGGAATATTCTAAAATTTTACACACGAGCGTAAAGAAAGGGCAACAAAGAAATATCACCCCTGCTCTTCCACTTATGTTACGTGAATTATACGACTGCACAGACTTTGTTCAAATTAAAATTAATGAATCATGGCATACATTACTGTCCAAACAAAATCAAATAGAAAACTCACGCACCAACAAATATCATTAGATATTTGCCTAGTAATATTGCAGCGCGGTTCTTTTTATCGAGCAATAATGTTACATACGCAATAATCCTTTCGTACATTCCCTATGAATTATATACTATCAGCTGTTTAATATCAGTTTTTATTATGGATTGGTACAATTTAAACATTGATTTGAAGCTTTAATCCTCATTAACAAACAGTACTTATACAAAGAACTTACGCAAATGAGATCCGCATTCTCCTTTATCAACTCTCCATGACTCGAAATTTAGTCGTATTATGAATAATTGGTTATGCGAAAACACCAGTCAACAACTGCGACTTCGCTGTCACAATCCAAGATCAAAAATTTTAGGCATCGGTATATTTTTAGAGCTCAGTTGCGAAACAACTGGAAGGAAGCGAAACTAACACGCCAAACGATTACGAAGGAAGACGATGTTATGCTCCTCTCCAAACAGTGAACATTCCAGGTGCTGACCTAATACAACACACACTCAGCCGGTCGGCTGGAGCAGACACGCGAAGGCACCTAACGTTCGTTCGCTCACTCGGAGTTAAACAGGGACCAGATGACACTCAACGGTACTTCAATTGTGTATTTCATGATTAATGTATAGTTAATTTTCTTTGAAATTGCTATCCTTCTGAGGCAAATGGATAATGATGAACAGGGAAGCAGGACATCATCTACCAACTCATCGTGTAACGGGCAAGTTTACGATTACGATAACGGTTATTTCATGGATGGCTAATTAAAGAATCTGATAGATTTTAAACAAACCATACAATGGGAGACATGAATACATGCAACATACTATTACTCACAGAAAAAAGAACGAAACAAATGAGAAACATTTGATGCATAACTTTTGAAAATTATAAAAAGACAAAAAAAGGCAAGTAGACTTAAAAGCAAAGTAGGAAGGAAAATTCTAGGAACTATGAGACAGATGAAAGAAAAAAGGCAAAAAATGTAGCCAGATTCAAGGGTGGTCCAGGAGAAATAATCCAACACGTATGCTTGCAAGCATGAAAACAATGCACTGCCGCGGGCCGTAAGAGGGGAGGACGATAAGCAGAGGGATATAGTGCAGGCATCCCAAAGGAACTGCGATGACGTGCAGGCTTCATTCAAACAGCACGCTGGGCCGCAAGGAGGGAGCGGCGGCGGCGGCGGCGGTAGGGGCAGGGGCAGGGGCGGCGAAGGTGGCGGTAGAGGTGACGGCGGCGGCGGGCGTGAGCACGCCCGGCGCGCGCCAAGCGACGCGGCTGAATTGTTTCGGACGGCTATTTTTACGGAGGTGGCGGCGAAGGCGGCGGCGGCAGCGGCAGCGAGCGGAGCGCGGGCGAGCGATGGACAGGCAGCGGGAGATCTGGCGCGCCGCCCCCGACGCCCGCCCGCCCGTCCGTCGCCCCGGCCCTCGTGCTTCCGTCATCGCGCCGGAAATGCCGCGCGTCGCCGCCCCCTCCTCGTCCTCTACCTTCTCCTCCTCCTCCTCCTCCTGCCTTCACCGTTTGCCGAGCGTCGCGCTGCCTCCACCTCGGCGCTCGCCCATCTAGAAAATGTGCTCTAGCCACTCAGCTGACGTTTCGCGAATTTTTGTTCCACGTTCCGGCGCTAACACGTTCTTGCATTCCGGTTTTACTTGTTTTCTAGGAAACTTTTCTCACTAAGCGAGTTGAGAATCAAGAAATTGAAAATGCGAGACGGAATTAAACACACGAGAAAAAAATAGTAGGGAAAGATTTCTATGATTTTGCATAGTTTTGTCCGTTATTTGAAGGCATAGCTAAGTGAAATTCCGTGACATTTGGTTAGTATTGGATGCTATGTAGACTAATATATAAAGAAATACTTCTTCCTACAGTTCCTCGTCTACAAAATTCAAAATTTTATAGGATAATGAAATAACATTACAAAGAAATACATTTGGCCGTTTCCTTATTGCAAAGGTCAGTTCGCTCACCTTCCTCTTCTGGAACCGCAGTTCACAGCCTCGCTGACCCATGTGGAATTTATGGAGAACAAAAGAGTTTCGCGTCAGATTTCGAAAAGTATTTCTGTTTTCCTCTTTCCAAACACTCAATGCATCATACATCCCATTTTCCAGCACATAAATTACTACGTCACTTCCTTCCACATGAAAATCGCGCCAGTAAGAGCAGATTTACACGCTTCCCTTTCGAGAATGAGTTTCCTGAGTTTTAGTAAACGCGTGCAGCGGTTTCTGGAGCTACAGAGGCGGCGTGTGCAAGTGCGCGTTCCCTTCCGCCCCCGAAATCGTTCGTCAAAGGAAGTTTGTAAATCGGGTCTGATGAATCAGCAGAAAGAACGCGCGAGCCCCTGAAGGGCTGAATGGGCGAGAAGAATGTTCAGATTGCCATCTTCCAAATTCAGCAACTCGTAAAACAAGCGGTGCGTCTGAAATATGTTCACAGTAGAAGGCCACAATGAATTGTTCGAATTGATGAAATACTCATTTCCTGTATCAGTTCTTTTCTGTTAGACTGAGCGGGCGCAGTCTGCACGAACGCGGGCGAGACTTGTACAGGCATTGCAGTACTCCCAATAATAACTACAAATACCGTGTGGCCTTCGTACTAAATACACGAAACACAACGAGCGTTATCTAATGGCATTGATTTTGTTTCTCAGTGAGTGTGATGTAATGTTCCCTATGGAATTCTCTTAAAAAATAAAATTCGAGTAATACGAATAAAACTAAAAAGCTGATGTATTAAGTAAATTAAATTACACACACACACACACACACACACACACACACACACACACATATATATATATATATATATATATATATATATATATATATATATATATATATATCCCATTTCACTCCAATGAAACTTCTGCACTTTCCTACGACGCATATTTAAAGCGTTCATAGGTATCACTTGCGTAAAATAACTTGTAGGTAAGGAATATTTACTCAAGGCTCAAATAAAGGAGGAATTCTTTGGGTTGTTTTGCTGTAATGATTATTATAATTAAAATACAATCCAATCACTACTGTTATGGAATATCTCTCCCTTATCCCTTTCTTTTTCTTTCATTCTCTGCGTCTTTCCTTCTTCCTTTCTCTCTTTCGTCTTTCCTTCTTTCTCTCTGCGTCCATCCTTCCTTCTCTCTTTCTTTGCGACTTTCCTTCCCTCTCTCTTTCTTTGCGACTTTCCTTCCCTCTCTCTTTCTT
>BOPP01000081.1:2675834-2694522 GCA_017312745.1 Gryllus bimaculatus
TCGCTCTCTCTCTCTCTCTCTCTCTCTCTCTCTCTCTGTGTCTCTCTGTCTCTCTCGCTCCCTCTCTTTCGCTCTCTCTCTCTGTCTGTGTCTCTCTCACTCCCTCTCTCTTTCGCTCTCTCTCTCTCTGTCTGTGTCTCTCTCACTCCCTCTCTCTTTCGCTCTCTCTCTCTCTCTCTCTCTCTCTCTCTCTGGCTCTCTCTATCAATTGGATTACATGCCTTGTACATTACAAGAAAAAGCTCACATTTTATTTACTTTTTCCAGTAAGGCATTGTCATACACCATTATGCAAACAGCAACTAAGGTCCGAATTATGAAAGAGGGCCACTCAAAAACGCACGAAATACGCCTCCACCGGCATGAACATACGGCCTGAGTTACGTAAAAGCAAGGACAGAATTTGCAATGTGATGTCTGAACCTACTTCTGGTCAGAACAATAAACGTTTGAAACTGAATCCGACCGCATCCCACTGATCCGTAAACGAATAAGAATTCAGTGTACAACTAACTAAAATAAGATATCAATGTTTTCGAGAAATGGAAGTGACTGTTTTGTGACATCTTCGCTACCTTGGTAGTGTTTAACACTGTGTTAATATTTCTCGCGGTAATAACGTTTGCACCGATCAAAAACGAAAGTCGAAGGATATTAATAAAATTACGAATATTAGCCACGATACGAAATTAATTATGTAGTTCATTCTTATCTAGCAGACTTCATCTGGTGGTTTTATTTTTTTTTAACATAAATGTATAGATGTGCTACATGGAGACTTACAGCAATAAAGACTATATATTTTTTTTAAAAAACTTACTTTATCGAATCAATTGAAACCAGCAAAATACAATCTTAAAAAGTTGTTTTAATACATAAGTTTGTATAGTAACGTTGCTATTCACAGCTCTGGTTACATGTAATCACAGTAAATACATTGATTGAAGTAATTAGAACTCTGAAGATCAACTTCAACTCTTTTCCATTAGGCATGTATGTAAAGTAAGTCCTAATAGGCAAACAAGCGGAACAGATTACCTATTAAATCACTTTAACGTACTAAACTATGCTGATAAAAATTGTATAATTATAGGAGGTAAGCGAGGGCATTTTGTAGATTATTAGCGAATTTTCAATCCTATAAGCATTTGACAATCAGGGACGAACAGTATTATGTTTATGTTATACATCATAGATAATAACGCATGGGTTTATGAAGTATAAAATAATATCAACAATAAAAAAAATTATTAGATATTTCTATGGATAACATGATCTTAAACTCCTGCAGAATTTGTTTGCAGTAGCTTTCTTAGCAAATGCGTTAATTCCAGTGACAGAGAAGATACTTTGTGCTTCTTTTCAGATGAGGTGAGATGGTTTAGTTTTATTTTTTGCATCTCCTTATGATACTGTAACTGAGCATGAGGGGCAACTGAGATAACACCCACATATAATCACACAATAACTTTATAAATATAATTATATTTATTATTATTTCATGTTAATGCTCATTAGCAACAATGGAACAATGAGTCAATGGCAACAATGGATTTCTAAATATGGAAACTTCTCTTACAAACCGTTTAAAAATTAAGAACAGGTAACGCAAATGGAATTCACTTACCTGCAACACATTTGCAACCTATGATGTAACAAAGATGTGGGTGACACGAGTCCGTTCACCCACCAACTCTTTCCATAACCAGCCATGTTTCTTTCTTTTAAAGCTAATTTTGAATTCATGTGATTTTTACCCGAGAACAGGCCTACATGTCCTGGGTCGAGCCATTCCTAATTTTGAAACAACTGAATATAAAACAGGGCAAGTAATAAGTTAATTGCATAAAAACATTAATTGATTTAACCCTAAACTAAAATACGAAATTCTAAATAACTAAAATAAATTAAAATAAACATACAAAACAATAGCTGAAGTAATGTAAGAATAAGGAATTTCAGTGAAAAAGAAACACAGTATTATATTATGAAATAGGTAAAGGAAACAACTAAAGGCAAAATTATCTAAATTATAAGAAATGATCAATCAATCAACATTAGATTGTATTAATCCCTTTGGTATTAATCCCTTTAAATTCGTGTAATGAAAGTATATATAAACAATACACGATTTATCAATTAAAATAGACAGGGATATGAAATAGGAAGAAAACCAATGGAACATCACTTACAAAATTAGTACTGAAGAAACTAAACAAGCGAAACTAAGAGACTGACATAAACCAGGAAACAACAATCAAAAACACTACAAGACTAAAATAACTGAAATAAAACAAACAAATGTAATTCGTATTCGTATTAGTATTCCTATTCGTATTATTACGATATACATCGGGTAATTCTGGGAATGCAGGTAACAACAATTGCCAACACACAAGAAGTCAAAATACTCTTAGTCGCTTTTCAGAACATATACCTATGCGACAGTAACATTTTCTTAAGTTTCATTTTACTCCTTACTTTAAGGTGACGAGAACAGTTGGTAGCTACGCTTCTCAAAAATCAATCAAATCGTCAGTCTTGTACGAGTGATTCATAAGGCAGTTGATGTATCTTTAACGTACGGCTGATCTATTACCTTCACTTCTCACACAATCAACTCCAGATAAAGGGTGGAGATATGGCCTTTTATTTGCACCATAAGCGATGTCTCACCCCGAAGAGAATCACTATACACACATTTTTCCAGACAAATGTTTTGCTATCTTCACCGTTACGAACACAAGACTGTTTATGCCTCAACGGAGCCATCTACTCTATGCTAAAATATTTATTCATGTCGGAAATACACTTACACGGAGCTATTTGGAATGGCTTCAGAGAAACTCTTGAAAATCGTATTCATGTTAAATCGCATAATCCTAGTTTAGATGGTTGTAAACAATCTCCGAGAGATGAACAGCAGATGAGCAGGCAACGGTACGTTTGCTTCTTTAATACGTATCAAGAACGACGCCTCAGCAAAATGATTCAGCATCGCCGTCTTACGAGGAACAAGAAATGAGTAATCAAGTCTTCCTCGCAAATCTACATATTCTGAGCGACATCTTTAGAAGTTACGTTTTGTCTTCGTATTAAAACAAGAGTCGGAGACAACTACTAATTTCGGGAGCCCATTCTAAACTAGAAAGGGAGCATGACGCTCTTTCCAAGCAGTCTATCACGAAACTTCAGATTAGAAGCCAACACGGCCAGGGGTTAGTTGCGAGGAAAGTGAAGGGCGCAGGAGCTGGCACAGACTTCAGCCTATGTACAACACCGCGTTTGCCTGCACGGAGAAAATCAACACGGCCGTCATCGAGCTGCCAACGTGCCGTTCCGATCCGCAATGGACCGTCCGACAGCCAGAGTCGCCTCGCCACGCAGGGGACCAGACCGGGCACGGCAAGGGAGGGGAGGGGAGGGGAGGGGAGGGTACATGAGAGGAGACGAGGGGAGGAATGGGGAGTGTAGGGGCTGAGGAAGAGAGGCGGTCGGGAGAGGGAAGGCGAGGAGCAGAAGGCGGCCCGCCAGCGGTGTGGGCGGATGTAGGTCGCACGGTTCGGCTGCCGTGGCGATTAAGGGGCCGCGTTGCCCTGCACAGCCCCGCCCTCGGCGCGTCGCCCGCGGCCCCACCCCCGCCGGCGCTCCACCTGCTTCTGCTCCTGCGCCGCCTCCGTCCCCCCTATTGTCTGCGCGCGGCCAGCCGAGCGGCCGACGCGGTTTTTATAGCGCCTCGCGGCCGCGGCCCTTTTCGAAGCGGCGCACAATGGGACAGATGGCAGCAAATCCTGGCAAAAATTAGGGAGAAAAAAAAGAAAAGTCCAGGGTGAACATTTTTAAATAAAGAAGAATCTGCAGGATCATGACCCAATACTATATCAATACAGATAAGTCCCCATGCCCTCATGGCTCTTGGTTGGAGAGCTAGCTTACCAAGATGTGATTCCCGGATGGGACAAATATTAACTGTCGTTTTTCATTGTAATGTTCTAGTTCACACAGCTGCTTAATGTGAAAGGTTGTCGCGAAGTCGTAGAGATTGGATGGCGTAAGGGGTTGCTGTCTGCTTACCACAAGTGTCCCGAACCCACGACCGTCAGGCTGGGACGCCATGGCAAGACGAGTCTACAGTGCCAGTAGTACCGAAGTCCGAAGTAGGAACGGTGAATGGCTTTGAAGCATATTTCGGACTTCAGCCAGATGGTGTACACATTTGCCAACACGAGGTGGCTCAGGTAGGTAACGTACGTTTTGGCGAGGAATAGCAGGTTTCGAATTCCACTGTGTCACTCGTGTCGTGTCTATTTCTATTTACACGATAGCACCTAACTTAACTTCACTGTACACTTCAGTTGACGGTTTGTTACGCATTTCCGTGTGGTGTCGGAATTTACAAAATCCAACCTTCTGACTGTGCAACACATACATTCCAACGCTTGTTTATGCCAAATATTTCGTCAGAACACACGTTCAATTCGTTCACACTCGTAATCACGTCTTAATTTAGCCAGCGCTTTGTGCAAATGCCAACATTAGCCGGATACTGTTCGCAATTAGTTCATTTATTCAGCGTTATCCAAACCGTCTGTAGAATGTGCGAATTAACCAGCAAATTCGCGAATTCGACGTTCTTCGGACTTAAGCCGAAACATAAATACAGTACACTAGGGTAGTTACCGTTTTCGGAAATTTTGATTCTTGAATCTCCTTCAATTATGAGATTATCAGCGATTAAACAATATTAACAGGTGCCGCCGGGCACCACAGAGTTTTAAAGAGACCACATTTTTGTATTCTTAAGTTTTTCACAGAATCATGATTTGTTGTGTGTATATATATTAAGAGAATTGAATTATGACTTCAGTTGATAATTTTTTCACGTGCAAATAATGGTTTTTCAACAAAAGGCTAGCGGAATTAGGTCTATACGGCTTTGGTATACAGATTTTGTTTTCACGAAAAATATGAGCTACATAAAATCTCCATTCAAAAAGGCCAATTGCTCGACTTGGTGGCGAGAATTAATGTTTTATCTCATTCTAATGTCTTTACATGTAATTTATTTACGCGTTCTAAATATATTAAAGCGCTCTTTAATATATGCACTTTAATAAAGCTTCATTCAGAAGAAATATATCTTTACAATATCCAATTAAATAAAGTCTTGCCAAAGTGCACGATCACTCTAATACGTTCACATTCTAGAAGACCATGTACTTTATGCCTGACGGGGAAGAGTGAGTTAACTCTCGGTTACTACTGCACGAAAGTTCGACTACCCTGGGTTTGGCGGACCCAGAATTATTTACAATCGCTTTATTGGCCAGAAATTAATTGAATTGAGTACGATATTACTAAGAAATATATTTATATATAAAACAAATGTTTAATTGCACTTAATTAACATAATCGTTTTGTTTAACAATTTATTATCTTTAGTGTTAGAATCACACTTTTCTTATATCGCATTCATAATCTTAAGGTATTGGAATTGCCATATGTATATTGTACGTATATTGTAGATGCCATTGCCATATGTATATTTATAGTGCTGTTTACCTCCAGCCACCTCGTGTACCACGACGGCACACTGAATGTTTCAATGTTTTAATTTACTCTGATCAAATTCCGTGATCTCATTTCCAATTTCCACTGCATGGATCTACAAATGGTACTGTAATATTATAAAATTGCGGACTGTATTCGAGTTTGAATGCAATGCAACGTTTGCCAATGAAATCATTCAATCCCGTTACAAAAAACCCTATATTTTGAGCCACTGTGACCGCAGCATTTCCTTCCACGGTGAAATCCGATTTGCAGGTAAAGCAAATGCTGAGATGGCTCTTCGTTTTGCTTCTGGACACAAATGTTGCTTCACTATGGGCACGTTTTCTCCTTTTGCTAATAGTGGTAGGAGTAGCGCCGAGGAGAGGTGTACTACTTTGTTAGCACTAAAAAAAGTCATATCCGCAGTTCATTTACCGTGCAAATAAGTTTACTATTACTCGGGAGCTAAAATGTATAGTTTTTCAAATAATATCTTCGGGCTTTCTTTAATTTTATTTATATTTATTATTATTGTTATATTATAATTATTATTATTATTATTATTATTATTTAACTTTTCAACTAAACTAAATCTCTTACCAGCTAAAATCTTAGTAAGAGATTCTGGAGTTCAGAAAATATTGCGCAGATGGTTCTTCTTCCCATACGTCACGTTTTTATTGTTTTTTGACTAAATAAAATAAATTAAATAATAATATTACCATTAGCACCACAGTCGAAATCGGTAGAGAAGACTACTGAATTGACGTAAGTAAACTCATACCCTAATGAAAGAAAAAGTGAGCAAGATAAGAATCTTGCTTCGCACATTTACCAGAAAGGACGTGATGCAACGCTTCCCGATGTGGATTGGAAACGCGCCGCGGAAAGTAAACAAAAAGAAGGCGAGCAGAGGGAGAGTCGGGGGGCGGGGAGGGGGGCTGTGACTGCGGGAGGGAGGGAAGAGGGCGGAGAGCCACGCGGAAGCGGCGGCTGTGGCGAGTGAACCGCAGAAAGGGACGAGCTGGCGGGGCCGCGGGCCATCACTGCACGCCACCGCCACCGCCATGCCGGCCACCGTATAAGCGCTATTTTCGGTTGTTGCGCCATCTTTTTCCTTATCCTAGTTTCGAGCGCTGCAGCTGGCGCCCCTCCGCGGAGTCTGCCTCTGCCGCCACGCCCAGCCCGGCTCTCTCCGCTCCTTCCTATCTCTTCCAACAGGAGTTAATCTTGTTTGAGTTTGCCAACCTCTCAGGATTCCCCGTTGCTTCCTCCTCGCCTGCCGCCTTTGCCCGTCGTGCGCCACGAGGTGCCAACTTCGACGACAGTTTGCTGTCACTTGCGATACTGTCAGACACGCGCCGCAGCCGGGCTCTTAGCCCTGAAATATGGAGATGTCTGTCTCAGGTAGGTTGATGAGGTCGTTCACCTCCGTAGGCTTCCCCAATAAACGAAGCACGGCTACATATTGCTGACGGGGAAATTTCCAGTTGGTGCTTGGCAGAGCGAGAGGGGTGGTAGGTGGTGGGTGATGTGCACAACGGAAAGGGAGGACGACCACCACCGACCCTGACCTCAGGGACCGCGAGGAAGCGGGGACGGGCCAACACTGCCACGGCGCTTATGAGCTGCTGCCAGTAGAGTTCCCCGAGGTGCCTTCATCCAGGCACAAGGTCACCTCACCTCATTCCAGATTTACTGGGTCGTTCTCGCACAGAGTCAGAACATAATTCTGACTTATGACAGTAATAACACGAGCAACATTGTAAGAAATCAAAGATTTTATTAACTATGAAACAGTACATTTTTATGTTGCCCCGAAATATTTAACTTTTTAAAATAATCAAATGACAGAAAATGTACAATCCATTAGGATAGAAAGCTGTATGCGATAAATACGTCTTCAATATTCTAGAGAAACCGAATGATTTCTGAAACTTTTAATATATGTCATGTTGGTTTGGAGCAGTAATAAAATTTTAACTAATACTTTAATAACAATGCAGTACACTTTTTAATGTGCAAGCATTTTAATAATAGTATTTTTCCTAGAAGAAGCTGCGTTTGCTCTGCCATGTAGTTTCATATATTAATACCTTATTTGATATTACTCTAATTGACCCAGAATTTCATTTATCTTTATTCATCTTCTGTTGAATTTCATTATTTCAAAACTGAACTTACACTATCTTGTTATTTTACATGTTACGTTCGCAACACAGATATGAGTATTACTACAATTGAAATTTTAAACAATGAGACGACAAATCATTAACTGCACTACAGCAGTAACACGTGTATCAAATCTAAAAACAAAATTTACTGCATACACTATGGGTATTCAGTTTAAGACAAAATCATGCCGGTACCAAGTCCAAATGGTACCGTTTTACGTCGACCTTTCTGGATACGACACGATATGATCAGCGGCAAACACTTCGAACGCAGACACCCTCTGCTCCCCCAGCACTTCTTTCGTCTTGGTCTTTCTCCTTCGCCTCTGTCACCTACTCGGCTCTTTCCATGCGGCAGCCGCCCTCGCCGCTGCGCCGCCCCCAGCACCACCAGCCGTTTTTAGAAGACCTCAAATTGCGGCGGCGGCGAGGAGCAGACGCAGGGGGTGGAGAACGCGTTCGCGCGCCGAGGCAGGCGCACTTCGAGTCTCACGCGTTCAGCAGAATGCGGCGCCAAGACAGAGCCGAGGCAGCACCGACGATACCTGCCCGCTCGCACGTATTTATAGTGAAAGAATCGTCCAAGGAATTCTGAAGTGCCACAATCGCAAAAATCTAATAATGACCACGTTTATGTTTGGGATTAAAAGCGTGAAAAATTAGTAGGACCAGTAAAGAACTAGTAATGTAGCTTATCAAACAATAAATATTTCTAAAAAGAATGTCACCTGAAGGCATTCATTACACCAACGAAAAATCAGCCTGCATCTAGTAGTATCAGCGCGGTTAAATGTTATAAAACCGCAAGTTTATAAAACGACATGCGGCTGCAGCCACTTTTCACGGCAATCGTGGAAGGGAGAAGGAGTGGGGAGGGGAGGGGAGACGAGGCAGAGACGTGCGCAAGGGGCGGCAGACAGCAGCCGGCGGGAGGAGGGAGGAGCGGCGGGCGGCGGAGAGCGACGGCAGCGCAGGGTGGCGCGGGGCCAAACGGGTCGGGGCGGAAGGCGTGGCACAGGCCGCTGCGTCCGTGCGAACCCCGCCGCCGGCCATCGGCCTCTGGCGGCCTTTGGGGAGGGGCCGAGGGGCGCGGCGCAGCGCAGCATGGCGAGAGCTCAAGAGGAGGAGGGTATAGTTAAAGTGTTTGAGGCCACTCCACCAACATCGCCAAAGCGTGTAGTTTTCCCTCCACGATGTTCAAATCACGCGAGGCTATTTCAATGCAATCGCTGACGTGTATACTATGACCAGACGTTGCATTCTTTGCACAGTTCTATTACGAAGCCAGTTACTCTTTGTACTATCTACTAGGGGCCTGACAAAAGACAGACGAGTCTTGCATTTGGATGATGTGTGTGGTATATAGATTTTGCTCTATCACACGTGTCAAAGACAATTAGACATTACACATACTATAAAATTTTGTCTTATTTTCCCGACAGTGTCCCGAACGCATATTGTAATTTCATCGCTCCTAATTCATACTGAAACTTTTCATTTGACCTAGCCGGAATTAAATGTATTCTTATTATTTCAAACCATTTGCTTCTTTGTAAAAGACGTATGTGAACTGCTAAGAGGCAACGCAGGTCTGCCTTTGCGTCGAGGATTGCCAGTACAGTCGAAGGCTGTATTAAGTTTTCATAACAATAGAATGTCTGTGGCATGACGTACTTCCGCCAACGCCTCCACTACGTAAACACTACAAGGTCACCTGAGTGCCTGACGCCGAGAATCAATCCGGATTATAGGTAACTATCGCTAATAATAGTTTAGGCAAAATGAAGCCCAAGTAAAGAACAACAATACTACAAGTAACAAATTATTATTAATTTATTTGGAACCAAACATATTTAATTAATTTTAGGAATGCGTTTGCAATTTAAGATCGGTCATGTTAAAACTACTTAGCCTGTGATTTCACGAACTTTAAAATTGAGCACCGGCATTCTGAACTATAGGCGGCCAGGGATACTTTTGTATATTTAATTAGTATTGTCAATACCTATTATATGAAAATGAATTATTTTTATATATGTAATATAGACGGTATGCCCATATGTAAAGATCAAAATAAAATAGTGCTTTTAAAGAATTACCGTTGTTTGCTTGGCAAGGGAAGCAAATGGGGTTGGTAAGCTTATTTAGTCAGACAAAATCTGCAGAAAATGCATCACAGGTAGAGAAAGAGCCCAAAACTCTCAACAATAAGTTAATTTCATTAAACGCATATGCACGATATATATTGTGACGTCATGGATACTCACAGCGACCACAGACACAGAGCTTTCGTATAACAATATATTTATTAACAAAGATGATTTGATTGTGGCATTCGCCACTCCTACTTTTGAAGCGCGCACAAAGCCTAGCTTCCGTGACCGGATGTCACGCTGGGACACAAAGTCCGTTCTGGCGCACCAACGGCTGGTTTGCCTCGATCGCAGGAGCGATCTTATCCGATTGAGAATCGGCGTGAATCGTGGCACTCAACCACTCTTCACCGCGGAGCACGCACACAGCATCGCTCCCCCGTGACCGCAGTCACCCAAGGACATAAAGTCCGCAGGCTTCGTCAACTAATGACTCCAGCCTCGCGAGCCTGGCTCGCATATGCACCGTCGTGGCGCCAAGTTTTGTGCACACGCACGAGGTTCTCCCGCTGTCTCCAGAACCCACCCACTGGCTCTGTACCCTCTGTTATATAGGCGAGGCCCATGTGACCTACTACGTCACGCCACCCCCTCGCTTGTTATAACAGTGAAAAGTTTCTATAGGCCGGATACTCCCAAAGCCTTGTGTCTCCCGTTTCCGCGTTCTTCCCTTTACGGAAAAACCCTTCTTCCTGTGGCTTGGCTAATCCTCTACTAAGCGTCCCCAAATAGATGCCATGAGGCACGCTGGCTAATACGTTACAATATTACACCTTAAGTGATTTGTCTTAAGCCAACAACATGCCTTGAATATTCGAACTAATATTAGTCAAAGGTAAAGAAATTCGATAAACTACATCGTAGCATTTATGAGAATGATGTTTTATTTCGCGTCACAAATATCAACTAAAACTGTTTTAAAAAGTTATTTTTTTAAATCAGAAGAAAAATGTCATCGAGTGTATTTTCGTGAATCAAAGTTATCTCGAATAAATAAAATTCCTCGTTTTTTTTAATCTTTAAGGTTGTGGATTAATATGCAAGTTTCGTCGAAGTATACATTGAATAAGATATTTCATGAAAATCGAAAGCATACGATAGAAATACATTCACATTTAAATATGCTAACATCCTCGCGTTCCATTTAGTATATGTTTCTTGGCGCTAGTTACGGCATATTAATATGTCGTCCAGGAATCCAGTGAAACATCGTTAGGGCATTATATGATTTCTTTTTACGCTCGGTTTGAAAGCACAAAATTCCACTTTTTCTACCTCAAAAGAAGCCAAACAAAACAGTGCGTAACCAAGCGCAGCTCACAACTAATTGAGTTTTATTTTGAATCAGCAGGCACCAACGACCCCGTCGAGCCTGCTCACACGTTTCACGAGAAGAGTTGGCAGCAAGCTGAAGGGCGGGAATGAAATGACTTCCCACGACAACACCATGTGGAATTTAAACGGAGAAGGAAAGATGGCACAATGTGACAAGCCGCAATGGCTAGGCATTTAAATAACTAACGAGCCATTTGGGGTTCTACTGACATTTCAGATGTATATCGGTAGGGGAACTAAAAATCCATTGAATATGATGCTTAAAACTAGGGATTTACTTCGTATTGTATCGTCATTTATTAGAATGAAATCCCAAATTTACGAAGTTTTTACACTTTTCGCCGTAATATAGGTAGCAGTTACGAGTATTATCACGTGTTACAGACACTATTTTCTTGCGATAAATAAAGAGATGTATCCTAAAAAATCAAATAAATGAAGACATTTAGCAAAAGAGAGATATAGTCAAGGTCGTCAGGCCTCGAGGAAATTGTGCGAATTCCTCACTTAGGTCGTCAGCGCCCCAAACAGTGTGCTCGCCCCGCAACACCTAGACCGCCGCTGCGCCCAAGGCCCTGCGCCGGGGCGGTGCGCGGGGACTCCCCCGCAGGCGCCCTCGTAAATCAGGCGGCGGCGCAGCGGAGCGCCGTGCGCGGAGAGGCGCTGCGGATTCGAATGTTCCGCGCGCGCGGGTGCACCGGCGGTGGCGAACACGACGACGACGACGACCACGACGAGGGTCGCTTTTAATTAAGTCGCCCACCACGCTCTACGCGCCACCCGGTATTTTTAGGCGATCCTCTTGATCGCGGCAACGGGGCTTTGGAGGTGGTGAGCGAGAGGCGGCTAAAGCGGTGGTGGCTGTGGCGGTGGTGGCGGAGGCAGCGACGACGGCGGCGGAACACGCACCGGCGCGGCAACAGGCTCGCGGTGTGGGCGGAAGCGGCACGGCGGAGGCTGTTAGAGGCGGCAGGAACACCACGAGCGATGGGGGTGGTCAGGGTAGCAGCAGGGCGGCGGGAGGAGGCAGAGGAGATTGTGGAACGGAGTAAAAGGACGTGAAGGCATCAGAGGTGGGACGTGGGGACAGGACAGGCCGTGAGAAACGGAGGCTAAGAACGTCGGCCCGACATGGGAGTAGATTTTCTTTTCTTTTAGAAGCACGGGGTCAAACTAACAGGGAGCGCGAAAGAGGTGCATAAGTGACCAAGGTTCAGCTAAATACTCCAAAGGGGAAGTGTAAGGAACGTAAAATCGGATGAAAAGATCATGATAAACACGTAAATTCGGTAAGTGGAACAGACGACTTGAATGTAAGAAGGAATGGAAGTAATAAACAGGCACAAGACAGGTGCTGAGATCTAATATAATGATTTTTAAAACGCTGACTTGCATCAAACGATAAAAATGTAATACAATCACATAGAAGTTGAATCATTCCCCATGCCACTTTCACAAATACTTATCACGTTCTGTCAACTACATATGGAGGAAATAATCATTCGTTCCAAAACTTTCAAAACATCTGCTCGAGGCGTTCCGAGATACAATACGTTGCTATAGATAAACGTGTACATGAAAGAGCATTAAAAAAATGGAGATGCACATATGAGTATTAAATGGTGAAAAGTGTGACTGGTACCCTATACTTTCAACAACACCCAAATTGCTCTCTATTTCTTCAGCATTACGATTGCACTCGCAGCTACGATACCTCGGTAGAAAGTGATTTATTACAAACATACCGAAAAAAAATATTAGTTCTACAGTAATTTTACTGGATACGAATTGTATGTATTTCGTGACCACCAATTCATTGTGGCTAAATTTTGCATACATGATTCCGGCATATTCTGGAAGTTGTCAGTGGCAGTCGAGAAAACTACCACCTTTTCCCCTCATTGTTGGACTCAATAGTTTAAGTTATAACATGGTGTTAAACTTTCTTTAGCTTTTTGTTAACGTCAAGAAACGGCTGTCACTTCAATAATGTATATGCTTTATTTAGAATCTATTATTACGTAAGGCAGTGCTGTTGCTTAATTTTAGGGAGCAGCTTTCGAGGTCGGGATCATATCATCTATCCCCGATTCTGACGTCACTGCTGTATTGTTATTTGATTTCCTTCCCCATCAATACCCATATCCGAGCGGACCGGCCGTAAACGAGACTCGATCAATCACGTGCGAAGAGGCCACGTTGCGTAAGAATACTTTAACCAAAACAAGTTACGTGGATGAGGGCGCCACCGCACGACAGTACGTCACAACATTTTGAACGCGTAAAACGTCTGGAACGTCGAACACCTGAAACGCACTCTCCCGCCGTATAAACTGTTTCCACGTCAAAGCGGAGGGGCATTTGGTCGCGGGTGGGCGCAGGGGACGGGGGTGGAGGAGCGGGAGGCTCCGCTGCCCGGGGCGATGCGGCTGGGAGCAGCTGGCGGAGAGGCGCCAATTCCGAGGGCGTTCGCAAATGGTGGGAGAACAAACTGAGCAAACACGCCCATCGAACGCGTCGTCGTGTGTTCGCCGCAAGCACATGCGGGATTATCAACCAAAGCAACGGATTTCGACTGTGCAGAAACATGGTCAAAAATATAGCAGAACCTAAAGAGATGACATAAGGATTAAAGGACCAGGAATAATCCGAATATTGGTCCGTTTCTTAACTACCCGAACTGTCAATAGTCATAATTTCAGGCTACAGTTATCAATTTAAACATGCTTCTCACACTAATTTTTCTTCTACTTGGAACTGGAGAGATATAAAATTGTTTCGAACTGTACAGAAAAATAAAATTTAATTCAGCTAGGCCACGAGGAAAAACTTGTATTTGATCCAAAGTAAAGAAAATATTTTATTCTGGACGCCAAAACAAGCCTCATATCACATGGGATGCTTTTTTTTCAAAGTATAGTATCAATAATGGAGAATTTATTTTAACTTGTAAGATAATTAATGGACAATGAATATTTAATGGATGTGCAAGTGGTACATGAATATCTTCGTTACACGCTTTTCCATCACGATTTTCGTAATTATTGGCAATAATGACGCTTGTCGTTACTTCCAATAATGATTACAAACGACTTGGTGCATTTTGTTAATTTACGTGATCTTAAGACTGCCGGAAACGAGGAACAAAATCGTGAGACGTAAGTACGGGGGAAACACAATGAAATTATTGAAAGACGTCCACCGAAGTTTTTTTTTTTTTCTCAGTGTGTCTGCTCCCTTTTGAATATAGTTCAGAAGAGTTGGAGCGGGTGACGCGGCGGCGGACAGAGTGCGGGAGGCTGGGCAGACGGACGGGCAAACGAGCACACACGACGACGCCGCGGGCTGGTAGTAAGCGGCAGGGGCCGGCGACGGCGGGGTCGGAGACGACGCAAGGTAATTGCTTCTTGGCCACGTCCCCGCCCGCCAATATAGGTCACCTGCCGGCCCGCCCGCGCCCTCATTCTCGCGTCAGCCAGCCGCCTCGTCTGTGCTCTGCCACAGCCAGGATTCCCCCGATGATGCGCTCAAAGGCGACCGAAAGACGCCTACAAGGATACGCCTTCACGCTCGTATGGCTATTCAGAACTCTTTCCTTTTCACAAGTGAAGAGTCACGGAATAACCGTCCCAGAATTTTGATGCAACTTTCAAGCATTCGATAACCATTTCCACAGCTCAGTCTATTGCAAAAACGAAAATTATTTTGTTAATATATATATATTGTTATATATTGTTGACAGTGCTTTGTTCATGTTTAATGCATTATCTACTTCGGTAAAACATTATTTTCCATCTCTTAGATACGCCAACACCTCCCTGTCATTTCCATACTTTCTCATAGCCATATGTGAAAAGATGTTTTATTGATAATAGAATACTATAGGCGGGTTTCAGCATAAACCGACACTATTTTCCCTGAAAGGAACCATCCTGGCTATTATTCTCCATGCCTCCACCAAAATTAATAGACCCAATATATCATTAGCTTGCACGCTATTCCCTCCACCTTTAGTTCCATTTCATCCTACCGTTACCTACCACTATGCTCCCCATTCTAGCGCTGGTGTCTGTCACTCTGTCTCGTGTTTTCATCACACGTCTAGCGCCGCCTCTATGACGTAACGCAGCGAACGTCAGGCGGCGTCGAAAGTTTTCGCCAACCAATCTCTGGCGCCAGGACTTTTGGCATTTGACTGCTCCAAATGAGGATGCTCTATTTCTAAAACGAGACATTCTGTATTCCATTCAATAACTGTTAATTAATTAAAACAGTTGAAAAAACGTTGTCAACGAGATATTCAAAAAGATATGTTGTAAATAGTAGTGATCTCATTATCAGAAGTATAAAAATATATTGAAAAAATCGTATGAATCCAGTACAAAGGAATTAAAAACAATAAAAAGCCAAGTTCTCTTGAGCAAGTGTAACGTAGAATCATTTACGTACACACAGTCAATCGAAACGTGCTCTCCATTTAAGGAAAAGAGAATAAAAAAGGTACGCTCGCGAATTAATAACTAAATAAAAACGAATTAATAGTTCTTATTTACAATACAGATTTGAGCAAATTCTCCTTCCATTAATCTATGAAGTGAGAGATAAAATATTTCGTATGTCTGCGCTCGTCAGCAACTTTGGACATTAGTCCCATGAAAGTAATTCATGTTATAACCGGGAAGTAACGGAATTCCTACGCCACTGAATCGTGAGGCGTCAATCCACAAGTTGGCTGAGGGTACACCCTCCAAGTATCTCCGCCGGCGGGGCACCGTTCCAGAAACTAAGGTCTCGAGCTGTCTCCCGGTGTATGGTAAGGTAAATTGAGTGAGTGTAAAGGGGAGGGGACAAAGATAAGGAAAGATCGCGTGCTGTACGGGCTCCGTTTAGGAATCAGCTTTTTTATTTGTCTGGTATTGATCGGAGAAACCATTATAAGTTCATTGGAAAAAATACATGCCCTACACCTACGATCCTACATGCCCTAGAAGTTTGTAACATTTATTCTGGAACACCTGTAATTAGGAATTGTGCAAAAAGGTTTTTTACGAAATTAAGTATCGCGAAAATATTAAGAATTAAAGAAAAGATAAGCCATTCATTAGAAAATAATCAATATTTTGTACATATGACAGCGTTTCCGGAAAGCTAACGAATGAAAAACACACACTTTCAATATTTCTGTACGCGCTATGGCTTCTTTGGCGTCCATTTTGCTGCCTCGTTTAGGTGGCACAGCGGGGTTTGCATTTCCTCCCGGATGATTTGTTCGTGGAACAGCAAACCGGCGCTCAGCTGTGGCGGTCGGGGCCTCTGCGCCCACCGAAGCACGCACGCTGCGGCCGTAACTCGGCCACGTGGCCCCCGTCGCACGCCCCCCGCACCCCGCGCGCTCCGCCATCCCACAGTCACACTCGGCCCCGGCCACGCCCACTCCCACGGGGAGCTCAGGACCGAGGAAATGCATGCAACAAGGTTACTAGCTCTCTTAAATTTACATGTACACCTACTGTGAAACAATTATCGCATGATGAGATGAAGGCATTGCTACCACTTCTGCTGAAGGCACTTCAAGAGCACTTACGTGTTGGCGGAAGGTTCGTGTAGTGATTCATACCTGGACCATTAATATTGTTTATTTCTTTTATTTCCTATGCTCTATTTCCTCTAATATTTGACCTCGAATACATATATTCTCTCGGCCAGCGATGGGTTATTTGGAGATCGCCTTATTATCCCAATTACATGCTTCTGCGAGTGTTCTGAACCGCCAAAAATAGTACCGGCAGAAACCTCACGATTCTCAGGATTTTAACTGCAGAACCTATGTTTCTGCATTACACATTAGCCATTAGACCACCAGTGTTTTAACAGTTTTACACGACCAGACGCATCCATAAAACACATCTTCAATTTTTGAAAAATCAAAAGTTGTAATGAAAAAGTCAATCGTGGCACAAATTACTCTGTACTGTGCTTCATCCGAGAAAAAGGTTGTAAAAAATGAGCCTTTTTGAGAAAATCGAATTTCCGGATTTTGGTTCAAGTATTTTGGAAACGTTTCACAACTTTGACGCAAATGGAAGCGTAAAATACTAATATTGTAAAACAAAATGCTCATTTTATCATATAAAAGATCTAATTTTGAAGAATTCAATAAATTAAAACAAAATATTTAGCTTCAATAATGAAGTTGTAGAAAAGGAACAATTTTCATCAGCAGCTTTAAGGAAGATTGGACATACGCCATACTACTCAGGGCAATTTGTCTATATGGGGACAAAAAATAAAGTAAAAATTGGAGTCATGGTTCAGAAATGTTTGAATATGTGAAGTACCATACCCCTAAAAAATTAAAAGACGCATTTCAATTTCAAAGACCCACGAGACCGGCCACATCGATTAGGAATATCCATTTTGGGGGAAATTCTGGGTATAAGTTACACGCTAGTTTTGTTAACAAACATTCGCACGGACGGACGAGCTGGTGTTTGGAAAAATATTTTTTTTAGTATTTAGGCCAATGGGCCCACGCAAACACACATTTCAGTCAAAATCCCTATCACAAATCTATTTATTTTTATCTATCTATTTTTTCTCTATCACAAATTTCTTTTCACTACGAAAAAAAACTAGAGAGTAATGTGTACGAGAATGGAAAAAAAAACACTTCGAAAAAAAATTGTAGCGAGTAATGTGGACGAGAATGATAAAAAAAGTCAGGACAATATCACTTGCACAAGATGACGCATTTTCTACCAAATAGAAGTTACGAATTTTCTTCACTAGTGAGCTAGTAATTGGAACGCGCACACTCCCGTGACGATTTCCTTCGAACACAATTCTGCAACTGACGTCACTCACGTAAACACACAATGCTTCAAACGTTCACAATGCAATGGGCGGCGAACAGATTCCTGAAGTCATCGTTATCGGCTTTTCCCGCTTCGCGCGGCAGCAGACCTTCGTGCGCTGTTGGAAGAGTGCACGATAAACGAAGACGTAACACGGCTGCCGGTCATTCGCGAGAGCGGATTACAAGGAACTTGGAACTCCGCCACTGAGCGCCACGGCGGCGATGCGAGCGCGTTCGCTGAGAATCAGACAAGCCTCCGGAAGTCGAAGATGCGATATCGGACGCCTCGCAACATCCGTCCGTCCCTCAAATCCTTTGACGCGCAAAATATCTCGGAAAATGCAAGCAGAATAAACCAACTCCCCCCTGAAAAAGTCAGTTACATCCCTTATAGGATTACAGGATCTACAACTCTCACTCCCAATTTCTCTCTCTCTTGTTCTCCAATCTGCTCCACTCACGAAAGAAAGTATCAAACATAATCTTACTAACATCATTTCCTGTTGGTTTCCTTCAAACGACCAATAACCGGCTCCATTCATTTCTCCACGCCTCCCCAGGATTAACCCACGAACACGCTGCGCCGCCTCCTCCGGCATGCGCGGGGGGGGGGGGGG
>BOPP01000081.1:2694555-2718498 GCA_017312745.1 Gryllus bimaculatus
GAGGGAGCCGGAGGAGGAGGGGAGAGCTATCGCGAACATGTGCTGGGAGCGTCGCGGAAGCGGGTAAGCACGCCGCGGCGTCAGCGCCTTATCGCCGTCCGTATACTCGTCGCAGGCGGGCGCGAGTACCCGCACAGAAATAGCCGACGCGCACTTAAGGCCGATAAAGGGGCCTGATTCGTGACTGCCACTGCGTCTGCCCATGCGGCAAGCAATGTGGACGAGGGCAGGCCTTCTTAGCCAACAGGCTACGACGAACTCGGGATCGGCTTGACGCTTTGAGAAAACAGTTCAATATGGGACTCACTACACGTCACTGGCTCAGTCTCCAACTTTCGTAAGTAGTATTTTCCTAAGTAAAACCGTATTTTAAAATAATCGAAATATTATGATATATTGTATAATTTTGTGTTTATAAGTTTATAAGGATACTTATAATATTATTATCTTTCTCTAAATTAACTACTTCGGAGATATTGCCAAATTCATAAGAATAATGTAATTTTATTATTAAATACACAGAAGAAAATACAGTCTTATTTTACAGCAGAGCAGAACCGACCATGAACACGTCCATTTCACATGCCTCAGCCCACTACGATGTGCTATGCAGCGCCCGACGCACAGTGGTTTATTTCCAGAATCCAGCGGTATTTAAATCAAAAATACATATGCTTGAAACGAATAAAAACCTACGTGAAGCGGGTTCCTAATAGTCTGCCAGGACTGTACCAGTCCCCATAAGTGCAACATTCATTTCTCTCAAAGAAAGGGGGGGTATTGTTCAGCGAGCTCTTCCGAGCCGCTCGCGCAACCGGTGCCTTAAGTCCTGCTTTGACGCGCTGGTGTTATTGCCCATTGCCACTGAATTGTTAAGGCATAACTTCATGTTAGATATGGACGGAGAATGCGCTAGAAAAGTAAAGTATGTTCCTTCTAAAAATTGGCCACTAAACGTTTAATTGAAAATTTTAAATTTTTGGAATGCTATTTTATATGTGAGAGTATCCACCATATATTTGATACACAGGTTTTTTTAGTGATCGGATTTTAAACTGAGCTATCTTGAGTTGACAGCGAATTGCCAAGAATGCGTCTTTGCACGATTGTTGTATTATCTAAACCTTCTGAAACAAAATGGTGGAAATCATTTTTTTTTGGCCGCCAAATTGCCCCTTTCCGAAAAAAATCGATTTTTTTTCGTGGATGCTTGCAAAGTCACGTCGACGGGAGGTATTCGAGCTACTTGCGTGATGGGTGAACTCTCCTATGGCCACAGTCTTTAGGGAATAGAACACTGTTAATGTAGTACGGGTTCCTCGGTAATGTTCTTGGAAGTATTCCGCAGAGGCAGTATTAAAAGTGAGACGACACGGAGATTCACCTGCCGCAATTGGCTGAAAATGAAAGGGGCCATGTACAAGAATGGTAGACAGAATTTTCGCGGCAAGGACCCCAGCATGTTTGGGGTTGACGAAATGTTTGTGTGTCTAAGGAAGAAGCGCAGAAAACGACGAAAGGAGACACGTAAAAGAATTATATTCAATATATTAAGGGAACAAAAAGGTTTGAAAAGTACAGCGAGATTTTACAATCTCATTAAAATTCAAAATTCGTGAAGGTTTGACAACACATAGTCCTACAGAAAATCAGAAAGTAGCGCGTTCGTTTTAGAAGGAAAAACATTAAGAAGCTTTCAAAAGCATCAAAATTGAATATTGGGGTGCAAATATATCTGTATACATCACAAATTTTTGAGAATGAGGGAAAAAGTGTAATATACCACGTGATATGTTAAAGGCAGTCCTCTCATAAGTTCTTATTTTATGATACATTCTCCATAGAAAAATGAGATCTGAAAATATAATCATTTAAAAAACCTTGCCGGCAATGAAGCTTTTTATGTTGGTCCTTTCACGGTAAAATTCGTGTTTTTCGAGACCGCTTCTTCAGCATGTCCTTAAAGACTATATTTTATAAAATGGGCGAGTTCATGGATTTGAAGAAAAAAGATACTGTAAGCTCCCAGAAAATGCACAATACATTCTCAACATTCGAAAAGAAAAAAAATGGAACTACTTCTGTGCATCCCAAAACAAAGGAAGTGGTACATCGAACGATGGTTACACTGTTTGGCAGTTGTTTCAAAATCTAGAGCAGTATACTAGCATCACACTGGGATAGATGGGAAGTCCTCGTTCGCCGCTTTTTGTTGTTTTACCAAGGAGTGAGGAGGCGGGTGTGATGTGACTACGGTTTGCTTTCAGAAAACACGCATTTGAAACAATAAACGTTTAATGTCATGTTTTAACGGATGGGTATTTCAAGCATGCACAAAATATTAATTTATGACGCTGATGTCATTAATGAAATGATTGTACTAATAGGAAAACTGTTCGAAGACACGCAGGAAGTTTTCGCAGAAAGCAAAGACTTCAAGTCACGTCGAGAAATTTGTACTCAAAAATCATCTAGAGTATGTGACAATGAAGATATTCTTCATTTTCTATTGATTTGTTCTGAATCTGTAATAAGAATCATTTGGTGACAATCAACTGAGTAATCAGCAACCGACGGAAGGATTGAATTTGTGTATGTTCCTGGAGGTGATGTGTCACGTGAAGGTAGAATAGCAGATTCAGAGAGTCTTAGTCTACTATCGTAACTTTAGTTTGTTATTACTTTTTATAATTTTTTATTTGCACTGTTAGGTATGAATTAGAATAATACTACTTCATTTTGAGGTAGTGTCTCATGAACCTTTAGTATGAGTAAGCAATTGCATGGCGTATCAATTAAGGAGTTGCAACATTGATAACCTGGCAATCCTTATCAGGACTCGAGGGCAATGAATTTATTATTATATTTCGTTCCCCCCTTACAAAATAATGGAAAATGGCACAAGGAATAATTCTGACAATTTTCAACAACGTGGGCTTCACCGTTCTCTTGATAATATTTTAATACCGCTAGATGAAGGAAATCAACCACTGTGCAACGGTGTGTCGCTGCGCCTGCGCCTGCCCCGGCCCCGTCTGCCACCCGCACAGCACAAGTGGCTCACGTCCGAGAGGTTGCATCGCGCACTCGCCGGCGCAGCGAGCCAGACCCCGCGCCGCTCTTCCCCTGCCGTGTCCTGCCCATGCCACTGGCCTGGCCTGGCCCTCATGCCAAACGGGCAGGAGGGACCACAGCAAAAGTCGAAAACGCTAGTCGGTTTTCACATAGGGGTCAATAATGCCCTGTACTTTGTTATTGATGGTGGGCATCCCGGATTCGTTCGCAGCTAATGGTAGAATTAATTTAGTATGTACGACCGACCACTGATGAGAGAACTGTTGCTATCAAAGCATAGGTATAATAATTAATAATAATAATAATAATAATAATAATAATTATTATTATTATTATTATTAAATACCAAGGACGTAAGGTTGAAAAAGTTAAATACGACGATTGGCTTCAATTTAACATTTGCCGGGTTAACAGGTGAAGAGAGGTTAGATAAAGGCGGATTAAGAGCCAATGCTGTGTCCTGGTGTATTTACATTCACGACTTCAATTCCAGACAGCATCAACATTTTTTGTAATTTAATTTCACGCTTGGTAATGTTTATTTTTCGCATGAAAATGGGTTGGAGTGTCATACGCTGTACAAACCCCAATGTTGTTTGATGTAAATCTCGTTCGCAGAAGGTAGTAACCTCAACACGAACTTGGCAAGGCGTAGCGAAGCGACAACTGAGCCTCGAACATAGTTTGGCATAAAACACGATGAGCATTGCACGGTGATGCTTCGACAGGCTGAGCCGAGAACAAAAATTCAGTTACATTTAGAATTATTCCAATTACACAGTATAAATGAATTATTTGCACGGATCGATGTGAAAAAATCTGAGATACCAATGGTGACAATGATGATGGTGGTGGTGGTGGTGGGGGGGGGACGGACGGGAATGACGGCTGCGGCGATGTGGTAATGACGAAGGCGGCAGCGCGTTCCTAACAGTTTATGCCGCGGCGCCCGCTGCCGAGGAAGGACAGAGGTGGGACGTGATATGCCCCGGCCCAGGAGGAACGCGGGCCGCGAGCGCTGCGCGAGCCCTACATTAACCCCGGTCGCCACAGCAGAGTTTGGCAGTGTGATTCTGGTTATGTAACTCGCCCGAGAGTATCACTCATCGACGCTAAGCGCTTTGCACTTCCTCACATAACAAACGGTCTTCCAAGAAGTTCACTAAGCACGTGCCAATTAACATTCATCGCCCAAGGAAAACTCGACACCCTTCCTCTGGGAATTTATAGCTGTAAAAATGTGGAGTTTTATGAGTATGGTCAAACAAAATGCACCCAAATGTTTATCATAGTAAGATAGAAAAATGGTTGACGTCGTTTGACAATAGTGACTTCTCAGCCTTCGCTCAATGATTGAAAAACAGAAATAGGCTGATTTTCTTCAATCATTAAGGTTATTACAATAATTCGGTTATTTGTAAGCATTTTATAAATGTACAACATTTAACACGAAAATACTTTCGTGGGCCTGTCAAGCTGAACTTCGTTTTCACATCTAAAATGTGAATGTTTCGAAAGCAGATTAACCTACTTAAATTAACAACTACAAACAGGGCGATCAATGCAGGGGAAAAAAACTAAAGTGTTCCAGAGGGTCTTACGATGGGTTACAGGCAGGGAGTGTGATGAAACACTGCGAAACCATTACGGAGTAACGCATTCGCGTTATACTTGTTGAAAATAATTTTTGGGAAAAATGTCAGGCTAATGCTTGGTAACTAATACCTTCGAGAAGGAAAAAGACGACACAGTCAGAAATGAAGATACATGATAAACCATTGTAACCGTAAAAGCAGGCTGTTTCACGGAATACTATCTTTAGGGCACGTTACAAACTAAACAAGATAATCAAAGCCGTGATTGATGCTATACTGAATTGCAATTTACGCACGTACAGGTGCACGAAATGCAGACTCGCAAATACTGAGTTCTTTTCCTCTCAAGCCTTTTCGCGGAAGGCAATGACGCTGAAGGCGTGAACGCATAGCCGTTGCAAGAGTGCGGACGAGGTGCGTTAGAGGAAGACGGTCGCCGCCTAGCCGGCGCTCTCGTCTGGCTCGAAGCGGTCTTGACAAAGGGCCAAATGTGTGCAAGCGGCGGCCGCAAATCTTGCCCGGCGCTGGAGTGCTTGCGCAGACGTGACGGCGGTTCTCTCGGGTCAGCTGCTCCCCCCTGCCGCCCAAGCGCACCTGCGCGCAGACACCACACCATGCACACACATTCTGCTCTCCTCCATTTTGGCGCAACGCACCCGAAAAGTATTCCCGCAATTTAGCACCATTAGGTGGTTGATTGTGTTGAAAAATACAGTTTAGAAGAGTTGAAAAAATCTAAATATATTGAGTATTGTGAATAGTAATGTTTGATTTATTGGCTGAACAAAAATATAGAAAGTAACATGAGCAATGGAGCATTAAAAGGAGATAGTGGGTTGTGTATGCGTATATCAGTTGTTGGCGACATTCTGGTATCACTTCAGAGCAACAAACTGCATCTTGCTCTACGAAGTTCGAGTCTTCGCTTCCTCATAATTAAATATTCCCTTGAAAGAGATTTGAAAGCAATTAATAACGCATTTTCGGAAAAGTCAATACCGAAATGAGCGACAACTCGTCGTGAACAAAACGACATCTTCAAGAGAAGTAACAGACAGCCGTGTTGATGTATGTTCTGTCAGCAGGGTCCTTGGGAACGTGGGGGTTGAAACGTGCCTACGACTTGGCCAACCCGCATGGGTGCTCGCAGATTTATTCGCGGGCTGCACGTGTGCGCCTAGAAACACGGCCTCTTCCGGTAAACGTGTCTTGAGGTGAAGCTGGGATATCAGCAGCAGGGCTGCACTGATATGCCTCGCGCACCTCACTCTTTTGAGATCGAGTCTCGCAGTCCCCAACCATCAAGCTTCCTTGGAAGAAAAACAGTCGACGGCGTATACAGACGGTATCGCAAAATGCTGCAGCAGAGGTCGCGTGCATTCGGCTTCAAAAGTGAGAGTAATTTACAACAGAGAAGTTTATTCGTTCTTTCAGAGAAAGTGAGAGAAACTACAAAAATGCACTTTCAGAGCGAAATACGAAACGTCCTGACACCTGTGCGCGTGTTAACCGAGACAAATGGAGCTCTAAAAAACATGAATTTGTTTTATGTCTGTTTTCAATTAGATCTTCACAATTGTCAATAACCACGAAAGAAAATATTACTTTAGACTTCGTAAGACATTCTCATGTAACATGTATTATCTGTATTACTAATTAACAAGGCGAGCTGAAATTGAAACAAAATCATGCAGTCCCCGGCCTTTCGAGGGATGTCTATGGTTTCGTTAGAAAGACATTTTATCCAGGGACCGGAGAAAATACAAAAACATCTATATTATTGATATCCAATGCGCGTGGAAATTGAAAGAACACTATGCAACCTCCGGCGATGTGAAATGTATCTATGGTTCCGTTAGATACCCACAAATTCGCGGAAAATCAACAAAACAATTAAATTGAGTCAATTTTGATCGAAAAATGCAAATATTTGATTGTGTCATTGCACATGCTCGGAGCGTTGTTTACGACAGAGCCCATGTCATGCGATAGCAATATTCCGATGAAGAGGCCTCCGGCGATGAAATACTCGCGTATTGCGTTATCCAACATCAACTTTTTTATATTCTTGGTATGTAAAGAACTGTTATACTGTATATTCTCTTCTATGTTATTGTAGCATTAGTAAGGACTGTTTTTGTAAAATATTAAATGTATTGCAGTGTTATACGATTCTTTGATCTTCTTAAGTGTGTGAGTGCTTCTTTTTAGCAGCATCCATTTATTTAGCAGCATTTTACTGATACAGACCACTAGTTTTGAATGTTTATATTTCAACGTATCATAACAAACCGTCGCTTGACAGTCGAGTGATTGTTAAGTGTAACGCAATTTTCCAATATGCTATGTTCAACGAATAATGCCAACAACGGGGAAATTTGTAATTCACTACATTATCCGTCACCTGTTTGTTATAAATAGTATATAATTTATGAGTTTAATTTTAAAAATTCTGACTCCCTGGAACACAGCTAAACACGCACTTGTTTTACAGAGCTAGTCATCTGCGGAAACTTTTATTTTAAGCACAGAAAAGCAAGAAGGGGCAGTGATTATCTAACAAATTCAGAAATAACGAGAGATAGAGAACGTCTACATTTCAGTGGTTTAAAAAGGTGTTTAAACTGAAAAAGAATAAGAAATACGCTGCTCTCTGAACTTGTAAAAGAATGCCAAACACCAATGACTAATGAAGCGCATCGATATTCGATGTTCTTTTTCCCCAGGGTGAGTGCGATTTTATGAGAGAAGAATATTCTCAGCCGGTAAAAAATCAACAGAAACACGGAAATATCCGTTTTGGTTCTGGTTTTCATTCAGTTTCTGAGCGTTACTTAAGAGTTGACTGCCATTGTGAGGTAAGTAAATTGGCATCCTCATCATCACTGTGACTACCATTTCCAAGGATCGCAAGAACGTTCGCCTGAATCGCCACGAGGCTCGCGCGCTGGCGACAAGCGCCCTGTCAGCGAACGAGGCAAGGCGGAGAGGCGCCACCGCAAATAAATGCAGCGCGCGAGGCGGAGGCGGGGCCGAAAGCGGAGGCGAAGCGGAGGCGGAAGCGGGCACGTCGGCCGCGAAACCGGAAGTGTGGAAATAGACGGTTTGGGAACATGGGCGCGCAACAGCGCGCCACGAGAGAAGCCTTAGGCCCGCCCGCCGGCGGCAGGCAGCCGAGCGGGCGCGCGGGGAAGCGGGCATCGGCCGGAAGAGCCTTAATCATCCTCTGACACTCGGGGGGAAAAACAACGTAGAAAAGATATATTGGTATGACGTTTCAAAATTATGGTTATGAAAATAAGGAAAGAGATTACCTAAAAAGCATAAGTAAAATTCATTTATGTTTTCGGATGATAAGCTTCCATGAACATCAATTTTTTTGCGCCTAGGTAAGAATTCTTTTTAAAATGTCATGTTGAGAAATAGCATGAACATTCCCATAACGAGTTGGAATATTTGTGCAATGTTCCATTTAGGAGGCTATGTGGAATGTTGGGACCTCTCTTTTACTTCAGGATTACAATAGCAGTAATTTAAACCTCTGACACATTCCAAAATATGGAAGGATGGACATACTTCAGAGATTAATGAATAAACATATCCGAAATACCTACAAATAAATACGACAAAGTTGACAATGAAGTGAATGCGTCGATTTCGAAACATAATTATTTATTCGTTTTCCAACTGTCATAGGTTGTTTGAAAAGTGTGGGTATAACTGAAAAAATAAATCATAAAAAGGTAATTGGGCCGCAAAGACAGTGAATTGTGAAAAGAGGCTGATTACGCGATTTTGATCTCGTGCAGCGCGCGGTCCAGTCATTCTGCCCAATGGGCGTGTGCGATGTCTCGCTCCGCCTGACCCACATCTAAGGCGCGCGCGCCGGGGGTAGGCCGCGAGGGCGCTTCGGGCCACGCGGGGCGCGCGTTGGATTTGTCGCGCGCCCGCGGAAGCGCGCGTCGTTAAGCGCGGAAGCGCGCACTTCAGAGCGAGCGCGCCACGGGCGGCCAGCGCCGGCCCGCACACGACAAGAAACGCTTGAACAAACACCGCTCGGATGCGCCTCTCCCCCGCCGAACCAATCAAACGTCACGCGCGTCACACACGGCCCGAAGACTTGCCACGCTTCGAGCGGCCCGCGCGCGCACGCGGCCGCACGGAAGGGGCGCACGGCGGGGCCGCGAGACGAAGAGCCCGACGCGGGGACAAGAGGGGACGCAGAGGAAGAAGAGGAGGACACGGCCTTTGAAGTGCGGGCGTCCGCTGACGAGATGCATACCTAATCCGACAATAAATCTTATTTTAGTCTCGCCTAATAGCCTTGCTATCCTCGGTGCACTGAGAAGCGCGACAAGGAAATTGCTCACTTAGAGACGAACAGCCCCTTACAATCGAATGCTGCTGAATGCACACAAAATGGTTTATCAAGACATAGCACGCACACTCTTCAAAAACAGAATAACACTGCAGTAAATTAAACATTAAAAAAACTTCACGAATACTGACCTAACATAGTATAGTATACAGAAGTGCACTCTTTCTATCTACCAAAAATATAAATTAAGTAGGAGTTCCGTAACGCAAGACACAAAACGAAAATATTTAATGGGAGGCGCCTCTTCCTTGGGTCTTGCTCTCACACGGAGCCAACGGTGCCATAATCAGGGACGTATTGGGTAAGCACATTACAAGAATAGGAGAATAATTCAAATAGATTCTTTTAAATTAAGTTAAAACGAACATGTGTTCATAATAATATATTCATAATACATGTGTATTATAATATATACGTTGAAAAACAAACCAATTGGCTGATAATCCTACCAAATAACACAAGTCGTGTTCGCAACTTTACAGGACAGTTTAGACTTTCCCGAAGAGAGAGCAACATTGGGAATACTCTTGATTTAAATGTTAAGCACTGCACATGGTAGCACTAAAAGGTCCCAAATCATTACGTTCAAAGTATCCAAGATATTGAAATATCAAAGTGTTAATAAGCCGGTGGACACAAAGTACTTCACAAAAATGTATCGCACCTAAAATTCAAATCTCGTACACTGCATGTGTTGTATTTCGTCTAGGGCATTATAGACGATAGGCAAGGGGAGTACGTTCGCAGAGGATCTACAGAAGAGATTCGTTTTTCTAACAACGTGCATTTCTAAAAACCCACAATTACCTCAACAGGAAATGCGTAAACGCCCAACAAGCTGCATAGACATAACGAGGGACACAAATAATACGTCACGAATAGCTACAGAACAACAATATTCGCGAAGACAGCTTCAAGACGTCACCTCCGGAATACTCATTCAGTCGTTCGGCGAAAAAGTTATAAAACTGAACTTCCACGTACGAGTGTGTTTACCCTAAAACCGAATATCCGACGTGGGTCGGGAATGGAAAATCGCAAATGACGCAGCCCATAAATATTTTTGAAACAGCAAGCGCCTCGTCCGAGAGACGGCATAGCCCGGCCTTTTTTCCGCGTGACGCCTTCATGGCGTTTGGTGTTTACTCGGGAACGGGATACGGCTGTGGGGCGGGGCATCCAGCGCCCCGACGTCCGGCCCGACGCCCCCCCCCCTCGCGCCTTCCGCCTGCCGGTGCCAAGACCTCCTCCGACCGGCGGCCGCACCCTCAACGCCACTTGAACGGAAATCAACTCGCATTGAAGCACGTACTCTAAATCTGCGACGACCGACTCAATGGCCGCCCAGGCGAGATTGGTCTCACGGGAACCAGAAGCCACAAGCCGTGCCCGCAAGAGTATAGGGAGAGGAACAGAGATCGCTACTATCAGCTACAGGCGACTTTGAAAATGCCTGGCTTCCTTTGACCTCTAAGAAATTCTCCAAATCGCAGTCATGTACAAGAAACATCGGAATATGAATAATAAATGATCCATCTAAAGGATAGGTACGGAACTAATGGTATATCGGTCAATATTTCTATAAAATTGAGTTGGTAATAATTTTAAGAAGATGAAAAGTCACACATGCGTGCTTTGGGGTTCTCACAACATGGATGTATTCTATTTTCAAATTTCCCCAAAAGAAAAAATTCTTTGCGTCTTAACCGATCTTTTCCTTAGACTTCATTTTTTATTTCGAAATATTTTTCTTCTAATCACTTCTCTACGAAATCATGCCCACAAAAGGATAGTTGCGAAACTGCTCCAAATGATGGACCCTTCATTTTTAATGTTCCTTTCTTCTCTATATGGACTGAACCGACGAAATTCAGCACAAAATTTTACGCAAAGACGTCCTGCGTTGTTTTCTATTCTGAATGTCTCAGGTCCTCAATTAAGATTCAAGCCGTGATCCTGGGTTTACGACGCGCTGAACCCGTTCAATACCTGCCTTGGTACTTCCAAACCCCGTGTCTCTGCCCAAAACCAGATCTTGAAGGGCGAGAAGAATAAAGGTATATACAAGTTGCTATTCATAAAAGATGTCCCAGATCATGCGGCAAAAATACACTCACACTATACTTTACGTGTTGCAATAAACATTTTTTGTCTTCACAGTTTTTTAAGAAACCCACATACGAAGATATAGGAAATTGCTTCTTGATATCATGCTCCATTATCATTCTATCCGGCTGTTCTTCGGCCTTTATTCCCTAATAATACATATAACCGCTTCGAATCTGACGTTGCAATTACGTCAAGTACTTTTTCAGACGTACCAACGAACGAAACATTCACGAATGTTTACGCACAGCCATCTGGCAAACTGCCGTATTGATGTAAGCCCAGAAGCATTGACGTCGTGACAGGTTAGGAAGAAGTAAGGAGCAGTAAGGTGTTAACCCATCAGCAATACTTTTCAATACCATTTATATATTTTCATAATCAGCTAACATTAATAGGAAGAGACCGGTACATATGGCTTGCCGAAAAAAGTAAAAAAAATATGAAATGAAGTTTTAATAGGACGTGAGCATGTTCATACACACGCCCGCGCATCTCAGTTCCACTCCTCGCCCTACGCATGTAGCACTCAACACACGCCAACGCATGAGAATAACAGTGCAAGAGCAGTGCTATCCTCGTCATTTTGAGATTAGAGCTCTGCATTCAGTGCAAAACAACCGACTGCCGCTCGGTATCATTCCTGGTGAGCGCTCGAAGGAAGACCGCAAAGCGCTCTCCGCGCAAGGCGCTATAGAGAATCTCGCAAACAAGCGCCCCACCAACCATCGGTTGCCGTCGGTCGCTGGCTCGTAGCGCTTGCAATCGATTCTAAAAATTCAGACGTCTTTCGAGCCCACGAAACTACACTTTCCAGCATCACGTTTACCGTTCATACAACTACGAAGTAACTATATAATAAAATTAGGAGAGAGAAAAGATAGGGTTCCAATTATCCAGCACTGACTAGGAAACTAGTAGAAAATACGGGAAGAGAGCAAGAACTTAGTAGAACTCTCTGAATAAACAAAAAATAAAATAAAATTATTACCATATGAGCGAGTACATTACATTAGCCAGTAATTAAATACAGTAGTGTTTGTAATCATCGTAGTGGGGCCAGTGAAGGATAATAGCAGGAAGGGAGAATTATAACATTATTTTTCTGTTCGTTTTATGTAAAACACACTAAGTCATGATTGGTAGAATTAGTAAAAGAGTGTTTATTCACGCAAGGAAAATTGCCTTGGGTAAGGCGGCAGCGCGTGCTTACGGAGTAAGGGGCACATCGCGCCCGAACCCTTGACAACGTTCGAATGGAGGCAACCGTTTGCAGAAAGTGCTCGAGAGTCAACTGCTACGGGGAGATAGTTCGCTGGCCGCCGGCGGCTGTTTTTCACAGAAAGGGGGACTCTACTTAGATGTAGCTTTACGGCGCGACCATCGCTCTGGTTATCGAACTAGTCGAAGTCTTACGTCTTAATTATTAAGGGAATCAATGGATATATCTTTCATTAAGTATTAAACGTCACTGCATTCAAGCAAAGGATTCAATGTAACTATACATCGTGTCTAATCGACAAATAGGAAAGGAGAAAACTGCACGTTAACAGACAAGAGCATTTGGTATCAGTATTGTACATGCCACCCACTATTTCTCAATGAAGTGTTGTGATGTGCATCGAGGATGAACTTGCACCGCAGCTGCAGCGTACGCACAGCGATATGGTGCGCACTGGTGTGCGTTATATTAAAAAAGGTCATATCGAACAAATCAGAACATAAGTTTTCAAATGCAAATGAGCAAGCAAGTTATGTTGACTGGTTAGGATAAGAAAGATATCACGTGGAGATTTCCACGTGGTTGATGGAAATACTTTGCTTTCATATGAAAAATACGTTCCACTTACTGACGGTACGAACGAGTTTGTAATAGTGAGATTTAATACATAATGTAGTTGTGTAATTTGCATTTGTGTGGTAATATTATTTGTGTTTCTTTTTTTTTAAGCTATTGGGTGTCTCGTTTCCACCAATCTCAGTGAGAAGAGATTTACTGAAAATGTATTTGTTTTCCATTTTGAAGTTCACATAATGATTCAAATACTTATAAACTAATTCTAGGCCACGAGACTATGTATTGTTGGGCCCTTTATGTGTTAAACCAAATAATACACAGAAATAAAATGTACAGTTTACTCGGTAACACAGTTTCATTAATTCCTAACTGACTTTCATTATTCCCAACATTAATTTTAATTTATCCCCACGTCCTCTAATAATACTTTTCCTCTTACTCTGTAGAATACCATGACTTTTGAAATGAAATTTCAGTTCCAATTGTTTCGACAGTCAGCGTCAACATTTCATAAATTCTGAGAAAAACGTGTTTATTCCAGGCTATATGTCAATGACAATAGCCATCCAAAATCATCGACATGCTTCTGCTGCTCGCAGCCAGTCGACGTACGTCACGCGTACGCTGCAGACCGTTCGGGAGGCGTCCTCGTTAGTCGGAAAGAAGCGCGAGAGCGATGCCGCGTGTCGCTTGGCGATGTATTTTCGGTTACGTCAGGACGGCGGCGTGCGGTTTCTCTCCCTTTTTTTGCTCGCGCGTTGTCATCGCAGGTTCAAAGAACTTCGACAAGGGGGTCCAGTTGCCAGTGGAAAAATTAGCAGAGCCTCGGACCCGGCATCTGGCACCGGGCGCATTGGCCTGTGCACTAGAACCGCGCAAGCAGAAGGATGGGATTTCTCCAAACATGGAGAGTGAAAATGACGTGGAGGGACTTCGAGTCAGTCAGGCTTCCTATGCGAAGCTGTCTTGGACTTCCAAAGAGACGGTATAAAGAAATGAGAAACCACAACCTCTGGCGCAGCAAATCGACATTCATTACCAATCTCAAGGGATTAATAAGCTCTGGAGGCAAAACAGATTTTTGGAGGCAATGAAGATCTGGTCATTACGCTCGGTATTGTGAAATAAAAAGAGAAATTTCAATAATTGTATTAGCGTCAGCTGGAGCGAACTGGAGAAATCATTAATCTCCAGTCGTGAAGTAAACTGCAGCGTCAGATCATACGACCGACGGATTGTGTGTGTTTATACGAGTGGTTTTTATAAATCTCCAAAATGTTCAATCGTACAGCACGAATTCAAGCGCGCGGAGGGAGGAATCCATACACAGCATCTCAACCGAGAGTGCAGCCAGAGATTACTCGATGCAGGACCTTGGAGGCGGAGAAGGCTGAGGAAGCGGCGGCAGGGGGCCGGGGGACGGGGGAGGCGGCGTGCGCAAGAGCACTGCCGTCGCGTGGCTGAAGCGGGCTGGCGCAGGGCCAAGCGCTCCTTTCCTGCGCCTACCCCCGCCCCCGGCCCGCCCATCCCGCACCCCCGCCTGCCCTCGCCTCGCCGCTCACCTGTCGAATATGCACCCGCTCCCTCCGCTGACGACCCACGCACGCCTGCCGCTTCCGCTCTCTCAAATAGGCAGCCAAGAGCCCCATCTTTCCCGAGGCTTTACGGTCTCCTTCACTCAATATTAAGTAGCCCACTTTCAAACCAACATTTGTTGCTCTCTAAAAGAGTTTGTTACTTTCATGTCAAAAATCATTTTTGCTGTTCTAGCCTAATTTACACGAATTTCACAAATCTAAAAGAACTCCAAGCCAATACACAAACATATCTTGAGAAATACTAAAAATTTTAAGTATATCAAGCAGATAAAGTCATGCAATAATGTAATAAAAAAGCAGCACTACCATCAGTAATTGAAGCTAATGCTAGCCATTGAAATTTTCGAAAATTCACACATGTTAACGAAAATGGAACACCTTATTTACAAGAGTATTTTGTGTTAATCAACGAGACACAGATAGAGGCGTATGCAGAAGCACGTGAACGGAGAGGCAGACAGACGTCAAAAAATAACCAACTCTTTCGGTATCAGAGTCCCCCAAAACGTATATTCTCGTAAAACATATCAGGGAACTACCATTCTTCTGATACTGGTTGACGATGAGTAGATCTCGACGTTTATACATCATCGCGAGAGAATGATAATCCCTTTGATAAAGAGTAGTTGGCCATAATTTGTTAGCGAACATTTTTTAGTTGAGATGAGTCCATGCAAGTTTCACTGCGTTAATCTACAATTCCGACCTAATTTGTGGCCGTGTACTCATTTACGCACACCCCTGGCACACATCACGCAAGCAGCCTAGTGAAGACGGGAGGCGAGAAAGTGCGGAGGTTATGAATGCTATATTTAAGACGACTTCAACAGCACGTATGGTGTATTCTGGACTCTAGTTTCTTTTCCAGGTTGTAGAACATGCTGGATTTCGCCCCACTTTCTGTTCTCAGAATAACCGGAACCAATTCTCCGGAGACTTCAGTGAATGAATGGGCAGAGGAGGCGGTTGAATATAAGTTGTGACGACACTTCTAACAGTAAGAATAATGCAACACATTTAAGAGTTTTTGTGTGTTTTCGAAAGCTTAAATTTAATTTCGTTCGAATCTGTACTACAAGCTTTCTGTGATGGATAGTATATTTTTTCATGCATTCGCATGACTTCTCATATTCAAAACAAATTTAGTATCTACTCTCTGATGGTATCCCAACTACATCACTTCGTGTTCTTATAATTACATTACTATATAAGGTTTCTTCAAAAAGGAACGGAATGTTGAATGCTTAAATATCTCTCGACGATTTTGTGGTAATGTGAAGCTGTCCTTACGTTATTTTTGTTAAAGTGGCTTAGAACAGCAAAAATTCAGAACAAAACCACACAAAATTGTCTTCCGCAAAAATAGAACGCTCACCACTCAAAAACAAGTAAAACGCTTAAGAACAAGTATAACTCTGCGACAAATTCAATGATTTAACGAAAACTGTCTAAACGAATGTATATATAAAGAACAACAGTTCATTACATACCAAAACTGTCAAAAAAACTGCAGCTCCAAAATGCAATACGTAAATGGCAAATATTTAATGGCGAGCGGTTTCTTCCTTGAAGTCTACCTGTCGCACAGCGTCAACTGTGTCGAAAGCAGTGTCGCTGTGAGTATGAAAATTCAGTCGGCACAGGCATTATCAGAACAGGTGGAACTTTAAAATATTTGCATTTTTCAGACAAAATCGAAACTGTTATACTGTTTTTCGATTTTCCCCGAGTTACCGGTAATCTAACGAAGTCATTAAAACATCCCACACAGCCGGAATCGTTTCCTTTCAATTTCTGCACGAATAGGAATTCAGTAATAAATATATCTTTTACACAAATCACACTTCAACGGAATCTCTTTTTAAAAAATGTCTTTGTGATAGCTATATATAGCAGAAACGACGAGAGGTCGAAAATCATATAGTAGGGACCAAGGTGATGTCTAAACCGAAATGAAGATGACCCAAAATATTCATGTGATGAGAAGAGTGCCTAGAAGATACACCCTTCATGATGAGCAGAAACAATACCAGGAACAAATCGGAACTAATTTTTTGGGGGGGAGGAAGAGGGGAGGGTGAGTGGCGATGGGATCGGTAGTTACACGGCAGTGAAGATAATTATCGCTCCCATACCGCTATTACAGAAAATGAGTCATTTCGGAGTAAAGTATTGAAATTAGTGCGATCTGCACAATACGTTCCACGAATGTTTCTGATGCCAGAGTTAAAATGTGCTTCATTAAGTGCAAAACAATTTGTCAAATTTGTTGCGCCAAAATGTAGAGGTACGTGGTGCCGAGTCGAACTGGTATGAATACTGATAAGTTTAGCGTGCCAGGAAAGTCTCTCCGCAGTGGCACCTAGCTGATGAAAGTGCTTGCAACAGAAAGTATGTTGGTAATACGAGCTGCAGCTTGAAAACGTAAACTGCCTACTCATCAGAATCATAATAGATGCTGAGTGTTGTTCCCGGCACTTCTCGCCCAGTGATCTGGTTGCTACCAACACCAATGCAATTTCTAATAGAAGGCCCTGATTCGGCTTCATGCGGAGAGACTTTCCTGGCGCACTGTATTATTGAAAGGCAAATCTTTGAACACAAACTATGCAAATATGGGAATAGTTGAAATTTGGGGGCCTGTACCGAGAACGTGAGGCCTGTACCGAAACAGCACGTGACGTCATTCTGGTGATGTGAATACACGAATTGATGAGAAACTTTCCAAATAGACAAAAATATCTCTTGAGTATATCGGTGGCCCATCGGTGTATATCGATGGCACATGGTGTCATAATGTGCACAGCGTTTCGATGAGATAGAGGCTGTCAGGGAAATTTTTCGTAATAGTTCGTATATACATAAATGCAATCGAGCAATTGTTGTTATGCAATTGTCTTGTATTTCGTATCTTACACCAAAACCAGTCGACATACCACGGCACGAATTCATGAATTCTGAGCCCGCGATCACGCATCGGCATTATCATTCACATCATCATTTCTTCACATTTATAAAAAAGCAATACCAATTTTCTGAACGTGGTTGCCTACGACTCGACAGAGTTGACACTAATTAGAAGAATACACGTTCTATCTGTATCTGCAATATTTAACAGTTTACGTGAAACAGGTAATTGATACACACACACACGCGCGCGCGCGCACTCTCTCTCACACACACACACACACAAATATATAGGCGTGTTCAAATTATTAGACTAAATCATGTCTTTCCTAAGTTCAATGATATAATTACAGAGAAATGCTGTTAAGTGTGGTGCCTGTGAAAGGTCCAAGCAGATTGCACATTGTCGAAGGGGCAATAAGGCAATGCTAATACAAAAAAAATCCTTGAAAAGGGCCTTTTTTTTCAAATTAGAGTGGTTCCTTAATGAAGATGGTATTTTTATGTATGATGAAGCACAGTACCACAAAGACCAAAGTGTCTTCAAGATTTTCAAAGAAAAGCAATTTCAAGTGTTACCATAGCCACGGAATAGCTCTGACTTGAATACCATAGAAAATTTGGGGATTTTACCAAGTTAAGAATAAGGAAATATACAAATAGGGGTTGAAAACCTAGAAATTTCGTACCGCGACGATGAAATTAAAAACTCAGGTGAAAAGCTGGTAAACATTATTCCAAACATGATAAAGTTGTTGATTCAAAACAAAGGTACGCACACTAACAGTAAGTATTAAATGTACGACTGTAACATGTACACGAATGTAAAGTGTAATAAATGCTAAACTTTTCCGAAAAATGTCTTTGGTCTAGTAATTCGAACATATCTGTACGTGTACATGTGAAGAATCATGAATATTTCTGAAATGATGGGTAGCTGGCGCCTTAAACCATACAGAAGTGTCAACATAAGATCCTGCAACTTTCATGTCACAGTAGTTACATTAATTCGATGCCACACTAAGCACGAGCCCTCGAAATATCCCCTCTGAAGCAGGCCCGACCAATCTGTACTCATCGAGAACCAACGCTAGTCCGCATCTCTAGGGTCCGTGGCGGAAAAAGGGATAACCAAGGTGCAGGGATAGAGCTTTGGCGGGAAATTCGGAGGTAGTTTCGGAAGGAGCAGATCACGTTGCCTTGATATGTAATAAATGTTTCATTGTTACTAAAGAAAGTTGGTGTTTCTCTGTTTGTTGGTTCTACACGCGAGGGATCATTTGTTTTGAGTAATGAACCTTAACAAAAATAACTCCAGAATATATCAGATGATTCATTAAAATCAGTACATTTTCATGTAGCAGAATAACAACTTTAAACCACGTTTCAACGTTCTTGTAAATAAATAAAAATAGAGTATATATAAATGATGCATTAAGGAAAATAGTGATAATTTTTCCAAGTAAAAAGTAGATTAAGAATAGTTATGTAGATCGCAACAGGGAGTCATATTTTAGATAAATATTTTCATGATATATTAAATAAACTGTGGGATTACTTTGTCAATGGTTAAAGAAATTCACGTCCCGAACATTCGAACTTTCTTTTGCATCCACACAGTACGCGCCTTACGTCTCCCAATCCCGAATCCCCCCACCCTTTGCTCTCGCGTAAGGAACACCGGGAGGGGGAGGGGGCAGCTTTGCGGGAGCAGCCACCATCTGCACTACATTCGCGAGCGCACTCCCTAGTCAGGACCTGCTCGAAAGGCGTAGCTAATGCCGCTCGCGAGGCGGCAGTGGCGGTGCGGGGCGGTAGCTCTCGCCCGCGAGCAGGCAAGACGCAAGGCGCGCGCCGCGGGGATATTAATGACGGCGCCGCTACCCCGCCGCGTCAACCCGCGCGCCCCGCATCCGGCCCACGCCGCTCCTCGCCACGCGCCACCGCACGCGGGGGCGGAGGCGGGGCGCGCGGGGTCAGGGAACTCCACGCGCGCCGCGAGAGGGCTGGCGCGAAGACGACGGGCGCGCCAACGGAAAACGCGGGGGACTCCACTCGCCCACCGATTCATTCAATGGAGATGTGTCGCATCACGTTACGCCGTGCGATAGAATAACTTGAGACGGTAACTTTATAAGAATGTCTGGGAGCTGCGGGGTTATGTAGCACTTTTTTTAAAGTTGTCCTTGGAGATCCTATCTGATAACCGCACAACTTTGCTAATGACGAAAATCCACCTCACACATCACCAATACCTGAGCTGAGATTGTACGCTCTCGACGCTTTAGCGTTGCAAATCACGTAATTCTAATTAAAGCGTACCTGTTTATTTTATTCCTGAAAATATGATCAATTTTTAATCAGCGGTTTGACGATAATACAATAACATTACCGCCCAGCACAGATTACTGAAGGTTCCAAGCACATGCGTGCTCTCAAAGCGTCAAGGAAGACAGATAATAGAAAGTAAGAACGAAAACTAACAGTGTAAGAAAGGAAAGAGTAACAAAATATTATATCAGTCATGAGAACGGGTGAACTAAAATCGAGACCAGAAGGTGAAGCGGTGGAAATATTTCTGACAATTTGTGACAATCACAAATGTCCGATTTAAAACATTGAAACGACTGAACACGACGAAACACAAAACGACTGAAGAAAAGGGCGCAAGATTGATAAAGAGAAATTGACGTAGGACGAGCCGTAAAAAAGTGTGAGGATATATGGAAAAGTGGAGCAATATAATGAAGAATAATGTACAAAAAACCAAATGAGTAAGTATGGAGAAAGTGAAGGGGAAAAAACGCAATATTGTTCGGGCAGTGAAAGAATAACTGAATGAAAATGACTTCCCGAGCAATTGGCGAATTCCCCCCACCAATGGTTACAGGTATGCTCCTGCCAACGAGGAAACTGTTGATTCGATGGAATGCGCGCTAATTTGCCACTGCAACCACCACCATCACAACGAAAGCAGTCAAACACAAACGCGCGGCTCGAACGTGGTTCCGCGTGGCTGGGCGCCCCACTGTCCGTCAGCACCTCCTGGGGGGCAGCGGCAGGCCGCATGGGTGGAGCGCGGCGCGGCGCGGGGGCGGGGAGGGGCGAGGGATAGGGCGTCCGCTTCCGCGGCGCTGCAGCCGCGAGGGTCGTCGCCCGACCGCGGCAACGCAGCGCTGCCGCCGGAAATACACGGGCGCACGCCGCGCTCTGCTCCGCGACGCCAACCCGTCTGCGGCCGCAGGGACGCCGCCACCCCGCCACGCCGCCGCCCGCCGCGGCCCTCGCTGCCGGAGTGTGTACGCGATACTCGGAAGCGAGGCGGCCGATTCTCCGAGATGGAATGAATGAGATCCGAATCTCGGCGCTCGGTAATGACGTCACCACACCAACTTCTCTCCCATTCACAAGTCTGTTCAGAAAGGCCCTCTCATAGTGGGGTCTCGAATTTGCAGTGACGGTGAGAGTCACAGGAACTTCACAGTACTGCTTTGCTTTAATAATATTTTCAACACTGAGAAAAATATTAAAAAAGTCTCAAACTATTTAATTTCGTACAATAACGTTTTCTTATTTCACAGAATATATGGAAGACGAGTATCCTATTCTATGTAAAAGATTCTTTTAATACTTATCAGCAAAGAAAACTATACGCAAAAACTAGACTATACACTTTATTGAGGCAGAAGAAGTAAACTAATGTTTAAAATACTAGTAATTTCAAGGGAAGTATTATTTCTAACGCTCGAATCTCATGGATGAAGCGGTTAAAGTTCAAAAGCATTTCGTAAAGAGAATATATCAAGGTGTCTTTCTTCGGTTTTGAGCACAGGTAACTTAATCTATTGAATCCAATGTATATCAACTACCGAGAATAGCATTGAATTTAAGTACAACATAGGTATGGTTTGAAAAAGTAAAATGTGTTTTGTTTTATTACGCAAAGTATACCATGTTTTATGGGATGTAAAACATTGCATAGCTTAAATAAGTATTCATGTAAAGAAAACCATCCATTAACTGCAAAGTAAACCATCCATTTATCATATATAGACTGCATATCATTATCGAATCGACACAAAAGACGCCTTTATCATCCCCACCCCCCAAGTGGCTCATTTGATGACGCTCTGAAGCTTCACTACACTACTCCAACTACAATCCCTGTACCGCTGACCATATTTCAAAATTGCTAAAATTCGCCAATTGATTTACAAGTGTTATGAACGTCCCGTGAATGACAGGGCCCTTTAATATTCTGCCAGTGAAATCCACCACTCCAAGGCTACCGTGCCTCTTCCGACGCCGGGAGGCCCAGAGCGCGTGAGGGCCGGCGCCCACGGCGGCAGTCGCTCGTCGCGCGACGGCCATCCCGACGAGCGAATCGTCAACACAATCAGCCAGCGGAAAGAAGAGAAAATACGTTCCCCGCCAAACAGCTGCTTCGGAACACGGCCCACATTTCTTACAGCAAACAATACACAATAGCTCTGTTCAACGTCCCCGCACCACATAATAAACACACATTCGCAGTTGATAAACTACATAAACCATCAACGTTAACAAGCAGGGATCGCAGGACTGGGCGAAATAAACACACCAAGGACGTGGTGCTGCAATACTGGGGCCGTACAAGCCTTGTTTGAAACGATGCTGCATATCACGAGAATGGCGATCTACATAAGCAAAATTTACAATGCACAATTACTCAAGTTGTACAATTAACATCAATTTTAAAATTAAATAAAACATACATCGAAGTAGTTACACAGAACTGTTTCTTCTCAAATGCAAGTTAAAATTTCAATAAAACCAATGACTCAATTCACTTTGTTCTTCTTTCAGAAACAAATATGAGCTCTACACAGTGATACAAAATCCACTGATAACCAAATATTTTAAGCAGCTACTTTTGTACTCCATACAAGAAAATGTGTTTACCACAGTCACCTGCATAAAAATGGAAACAATATGTTTTGTTTGTATCACATAAAAACACTGTTGAGAAACATCAATTTTCTACTTCAAATTACAGAAACATTTCCAGGAAGAAGGTTACTAACCAGAAAATACATTTACATACAGTTTTTTTTAATACTCAACATTCAATACTTCTTAACTGACTGAGTACGACTTCAGTGGCAATTCTACTGTACTGAGTGCAGTATCATTACGGCTCATTGGATGAAGAAATTACATCAAATTGGCATGGACGTCCTTATGAAGGCTTAAATTGCTCATATTGAAAGATATTTATATTGTTGTTTTTTTAATTTATGAGTTGTAGTGGCGTCGTAATATTTCTTTTTTCTGGAAACGCACGTGTCTGCGATAGAAGACTATTTTCACAAGTTAATTATTTTTAAATGCTAACAAGTCGCTGATATGTGTCTCTAACAGTTACTTTCGAAAGAAATGTATTGGGACAAAATTAATATTTTCAATATCAAATATTCCATCTCTCTTGAGAGAAGATTACTATAGACCTTCATTTACGTAATAAGAAAAAATTAAGGATGGAATAATTATAAAATATAGCTCCAATGTTAATTCGCTGTGCCTGTAATTTTATACCATACAGGTGATAAGTTCCATAACCAACAAAGCTAGATTTCAAACCAACAATAAAAACGGACAACGAAAGCTCATCACATAAATTTCACTAGGAGACGAAACACATCACTGTTTAATAGCCAAGGAAAGAAAACGCAGAATTCACTACACAGATCATGCTCAATGTCACATTGTGAACACTAGTGACAAGAACTCAAGATTGCATAGAGTGACGTATATGACGTAGCAGTGTAGCACGTATCATCCCAGCAAGAATCTGGGTGTGTAGTAAGTCAATATTTTGCACAAAGTGAGTTAGTGTGTCTACCAAGACGATAATGACTGATCCGCAAATGAGATGTTGTGTCAAGGAGAATCGTCTATTGGAGTTTATTAATTCTGAAAAAATGTGAATATGCAAATAACCGACGTCATAACTGTCAAAAACTTTATTTATATTTTTGAAAGTGATAATATTTCGACAAAATTCTCTGGGAGCACTATGCAAGATGTCGGGATTGGTTGGTTCATTATTTAACTCCAATGCAAAAAGCGTCATAATTTTTAAATTAAACGCTCAACGTGGTTTTCATGGTCTTCACAACTATGTACGAAATTACTATCACATTTTATAGAACAAATTTGATAGTTAAAATTCGACAGCAACATTATATTCTTATCTGATTGTCCAATGAGCGCTTGACGTTTAGGAGAAGATTTTCCATTATTTCTATTAAAGAGCGGATGGCAAGAGGGACTCCTATATCACCCTATCACCTCAAAACCATCCACATTATTCAGTTCCACAAAACACAAAAATGGAATTTTGAAAACATACAGATTCTTTGGCAGGTTGCCAATACGCGATGGAAAAACTAAACACACGATAGTTTTCAGTGAGAAAAAAATGTAATCCAACAAGAACAAAAAAAA
>BOPP01000081.1:2720071-2752292 GCA_017312745.1 Gryllus bimaculatus
CAGAGACAGCGCCGTGAAGGCGGCGAGCGCCGATGGGCGGGGCGATGGGGGCCGGGGCTGGGCGATCAGGCGCCAGGAGGCGGGTCCCTCGAGTGCGGAGCAACGGGCGAGAGGTCAGCCGGCCTACGTCGCCGCTGACTCATCTGCGCAGCGCCCAGGTGGGGCGCTCGAGCGCTGGGTAATAGGTCACATTGGAAAGGCTTCGCATGGGTGAGCGACGAAATACGCGACGCGACCTGGGTGGTAGATGTCGACGGGGCTGGTTCTAATTAGGGGGATGGTGAAGATGGCCTTCCTAATGTGTGGCGTGGCCTAAGATTGGTGTAGATTAAAGACGCGAAATTGACAAATGTTTTAGAAGAAATGGAGAGGGATGTCAAGGAACGGTAGATAAAATGTATTTGGTTAGCAGGATTCGTGGGACGAGATTACGATTCCACACTGACATGAGTTATTAGCAACGGTCGTATTCACATGGAGCACATACAATCACTGATAAAAGTGCTGTTTACTGGGCAAGGTCGTCAGGGTAAGGTGGAATTGGCATTTACGATTTGCATCGTAACAAATATGGGAGCGTGGAATGAAAGGCGACGTGATGTACTTTTAATTCATTAGAACGATATGGCAAACCTCTTAATTACTCGTTACCAATGGAGATGCGACGAAAAACAATAGTTCTTTTACGAAATTAATTTTGAGATCAGACTTAATGATCAATTCAAATATCGATAGATCGTAGGCTCATTAACTTAACGCAATTGTCAGATGGATAAGATAGTGTGCGAATTACAAAGATCAGGCTTCTTTGCAGGATTTAGCTATAAAAATTGCGAATATCAATTTAAGGGTAAAATGGAGGTTAAAAACGGAAGTTGCGAGGAATTCGTACGGCAACGACAGTTGTGAAGGATGATTCAATGTCTAAATAGTGTCCTCAGGTGTCACCTACAGACAGAATAGTAATGAGGTGTTTTTTTTAGAGTAGACTGACATAGTTTGTGTCCAGAAGTGCTGAATTGACGGTTCGGTGAGTCCACGATAAAGGTAGAAGAGGGCTGGAGAGTGGCAGTTTTTTTTAAAAAAAATTCGCCATGGCCGATTTGCGAGGTGGGGCCAGGAGAGAAACGAAGGAGCAAGGGACGATATGCAGCCCACAGTGGTCTGAACCAGGCCGAAATGCGCGCATAGAACATAAAGTTGCGTAAATATTTATTGAGCGATTTTCAAACCATTTTAAGTGCAAAACTGATAAAATGTAGTAAATAACTTATAGCATAGCAGCGTTGATTTAATATTTTGTTTATTTATTTATGTCAATACTACTTAACCTGATTTTGATATTTATGACGGATAAAAAAGCTACATTGAATTGTACAGAAGCAAGATAAGGGACCATTGAAACTTTATTGGTTTATGAATGAAGGACAACAATCAAAACGCGAGCGAAATGGCGGGCATGATTTGTAAACAATATCTGTCACAGGTAGTGTGTACCTAACCATATGTTAGATAAGGAATAATCATTTTATTATTGCTCTTCACTAACAGTTAATACAAAATTAAATTTGTAACTTTCGATTGCCATCGTAATTAAGTAAGTTTTTCTGTTATTATTGTTATTATTATTATTATTATTATTATTATTATTGTCGTTTTTATTAAACTATTCACAATGAAAAAGTATACCTTAGTTATATATTTTCTCTATCTCTTTCTCGGAACGTCCTTTGAAAACAACGTTGATTGTTGAAAAACGTTGCGACGTATTCCCAGGTTTTCGAAAACTTTCCCTTTGAGAATTTGCATTTTCAGCCACGTTTTCTTTTCAATGTTATAATTACATTCGGGATGAATGGAGCTATTATCCAACCGCGTCATGTGCATTTTTAACAGTCACCATTTTAAGAGGCTCCGCTAGAGATAGTTTATTTCAACAGAAAAATAAAACGCAATTTGTAAAACGTTTATTGATGTATAATGATTTCCTACAGGAGATTTTGGCATTCTTTTTGTAATCGCTCGTTAAAGTTTACTTAGATCAAGTTGCAATTTTATTCTCCATTCTTAACTGAGAGAGATGTTCATGTACCACCTTTGTGCAAGAGTCCAGACGGATAATTTCGTGCACAAACTAGAGCCTTCCTCGGTGTTGGCTGCTTATAACTGACCCAACCATAACGTAAAGATGTAATGTAAAAATCATCACACAACGATATATTGTGATATGTAATGTTTTACTCGCTCTGCTATGCATCTTTTGTTGTACTTCTAATTACGCTTGCGTCGAATTGACAATGTGTTTGGATTGACGACTCGTCTGAGAAGCAAATGTAAACTAATATTTGAGAGGATTTTGTTCTCAAATATTACTGCTCTCGTTTACGATTATTTTTTGAACGCGTTAAAAACCATGTACCAGACATTTAAATACACTTCTGGTATTTTTGTGGGTAAATATTTAACTTTTTTTAAATATTTCAAGAGTGACTGGATTTTCTCACGGGTTCGGCATTCGACATCCCTTTTACGAACCTTCGTTTCGGAGTTCGCTCTGATGAATGCTCTCCAACTTCTTTAAAAATCATATTTCCATTTTTTGTAGTTTCTGGCGTATCTCTAATGAAATTCGAGATATTCAAGTTCAGTTCTTGGTGAAGTGATTTTTTTTCCTGCACCATTTTTCTGCTCTTGCTTTCTAAAGAGATACTCGCCTGCATTTTTTGTTTATATTTCGAAATACTGACTGCGAAACTCTTTCCAAATTGTCTATTTCTCTTTAATTTGACATTGTAAGTATTATTTTGTGGAGTAATATCCAAATATTTGCCCAAGCACACTGAAACTATTTTAGATTAGGTTAGATCTTGCAATTAAAAGATCTTAAAATAACATAAATCGTTGACTGAATGCCAAATATCCATTCGAAAATGAGTTTATGAAATACACTTGGTTACCAGAATAACAATTCCGAACACAACATGTTCAACTTCCACCTCCTTAAGCAATGGCTCGTTTTCTAAACACAACGTAGATTGTCACTGAAAACATAAAATTACCGAGCTTAAAGGACCAATTATGCACCGAAATAATGAACATTTTCTTTGAGTATATTAATTTGGCTACCCTCTGTTTTTGGTAGAGTACACAATATTATAAGTAATTTGAAGATGAAAAAGTTGATTAGGGAAAGGGGTCTAAACAATCAAACGTACGAATATTTTCACAGCGGGTTGGATTACTAATTTCATAGGCTGAAAAATCTATGAAGGCGGCTCCTGACTACAAAGCTGGATAGGAAATTAATTTCCTTTAGTTTATAGTAATTTAAATTATCTAGAACATATTTTGTTTTCTCAGTGCGACTTTCGTTCCGCATCACACTAGCGTGCGGCAGCGCGTGGGGAGATGGGATGGGGTGGGGTGGGGAGCGGGTGTACCAGCAGCGCCTTCCTCCCGCGCGTCCGGGCACCATCGAACGCGCGACGCCCCCGAAATAACAGATCGGCCTCTTTTATCGACTCGGAACGCGTGCACACGGCGCGCTCCTCGTCACGTCCGCCGCCGCTATCGCGCCACCGCGGAAGACGCATGGCCGTCATTTGCAGACCTGTCGGCGGGTTTGTCACGCCTTCGAAAAACAATACTTCGTTGCAACAGTGCTGGCGGAGATATTTTGCTCTAATTTAGCAGGCATTCATTCAGTGGGCATGCACAGCGTTTGCAAGCCGAAACTCTAGATTGTTCTCATTAAACCAGGGTCGCGAAAGAAGTCGTGAAAACAATATACGCTAATAATAAAATCAGAATTAAACTTGACAAATAACCTCTTTTAACTCAGAATTACTGAATAAGTATTGAAAGGGCATGAATACTTTAACCTACTATATTATAAGAGACGCAAAAAATTTGGATCCTGTATTAACTAAGAATTCTGGCAAATAGTTATTGAGGACAGTAATGATAAAATACAAACTCGAATAAGGAAATAATATCTTGTAAAGGAAATCCAACAGACACGAAATGAAATTGCTACAGAAGTTTTCGATATTTCACAAACTACAGAATCCAAAATGAAATAATATGAAACATAGACCGAAAACTTCATTGTTTTATTTTCCATGTTTCTGGAAAATGAAACAGGAGTTTTCGGTCTATGTCTCAATTTCCATGTTCCTGCATCTAGTAACAACAAATAAAAATCTGGATTATACTAATAATCCGTAAAAACAAAAGTTGCCCCAAAAAGCATATTCAGCAATATTTTTTTTTAATCGAAGCGTAGAAAGTGAGTACAAACTTGTCAATCAGAGTCCTAAGAGAGAAAATAAATTTAATGGGAATAAGGGAGTATGCATTGAACTTCCCTCACTGAAGAACGATTGTAAGAATTAAATTTCTGGCAAATAAAAATTTAAAAGGCCACAAAAAAAAAAATACTCGGGCGAAATGTGAACGGTCATAACTCCCACAGTTTCCATCCAAAACGTATGCTTATTTTTCTGAATGTTGGAAGTGTCATTGTTTTAGTGGAAGTGTCATTTGTCATTGTCACAATTTAGGCCAACACTGAATTCACCCCCTCCGAAAACCACTAATATAACGCTCATTAAAGCGGCAAATAGCTCTTCAAATCGTGTCTTGTCGAAGAATCGTGTCTTGAAAGTACAGGCAACTTCGTTCAAAACAAAAAAATATTAACATTAGATGATTTGTTAAGCTATGACATTTTTTTAAATTAAATTTTTGTACGGTTTAGACGTAAAATGTCCATAGGACCTATTCTGTTCCACTAATTCTATTCCTTTCGGTGCATTTCTTTACTTTAATTGTTTCATAAAAATTCAAAATGTCGCGTAATAGTTGAATTGAGCCCGCTGGCGCGCGCCCACAAACACACACACAAACTAATTACTCAATTAAATAACTATGCAAAAAATAAGTTTTTATAAGGCATTTTCTAATCAATACAGTCCTTATTTATAGGAAAGTGTTACGTTGTGGTACGCGTGTGGCAGAGTAGACTGATCTGTACGTGTCCATCTGAGAAGTCATATCAAACAAGTGAGTACGGCAACGTAAACAAACCACTGGGGTGGCATGAATCAGCATGGGTGCCGCCTCGCTTATTGATAATGGTCGCAAGAGTCTATACTTGTAAGATTCTATTAATTCGTACTAAATAGTATTGTCCGCAACTCGTACGAAAGTTGCCTTTAGCGTACTCATTTGAAAATGCCGAACTCTGGCGTACGATTGAAATGTTGGCGTTGGAACAGACTCACTTTCTGTAGTAGTAATAACGTAATTACATTATTTTCCTTTTAGGTCTCTGTGCAAGCCAGAGTATAATTGTTGAAATAATGATCATATAAACATTATTTCACTAGCGACTGCGAAGAATAAACACTGTGCACGTCTCTCTATAAACAGACCACAGAGTTGCACGCAGATGTGCATGAACTGTCGCACAAATATGAGAGTTCTGTGCCTGAAATGTTTATATAAACGAGCACAGATAAATAGCCAGCGCAAATTAGCAAATTCTTGAGACCTTGGGCAGAAATACTGGTTCACGTGCTACCCGGATATATATACACATTTTACAACGCGGCCACAAAATATAAATGAGTTCAGAAAAAATACGTGACTTACAGGTACTGAACCTGTTTGATTTGGAAAAAGATTTCACTTTCTGAATGGAACATCTATTTCAGCAACAAATTGTATATTGCCAAATGAACTGGATTTCAAGTATCAATTGAAGAGTACAGGGGAAAAGCAAATACACTTTCGATGATAATCTGATTTTTATATTTTGACATTACACTATTGTCCGGACAAAGTACGTTTTCGCACATTAGAACATTAAAATTTCTTAGTCTAGAAATAATTGCACTACAAAAGAAAAAAATTACCACTGTTTGGGGAAGGAAAACTAAATTTATTTTCCGAACTTTTTTATTACCTAAAATTACGTACGTTATTCACATAGAATATTAGAAGCAAACATATTTCGTGGATTTTTCTTTATCGTCTGCGATCACTTTCATAATTTTAAAAGAAAGTATAAGTAATTAACACAAAGAAGTTCAGAAAAGTCAAATAACACAATATAGTAAAACCAATAGCAGTAGCGAACCCAAGGTGCCGGGCTCATGGTGCTTCGCCTTGCAAAGAAGCCAATGATTTATATAAAAAATATAGCTTTTATTAATATTCTACATTAACGAAAGTCATTCATTATAGCTTTATAAATATAAAATATAAGTCCAAAATAAAAATAAATTTTATATTTAACATACAATATAAAATTCTTTATAAGAAAACATGAAGTCGGCTGACACTAAATGTACGACCCACTCTCACCTCGAGAAAAATACTAGGCGTGTCTCTGATTCAACAATATACTACTATTTTATTTTCAAGATGATTCAAGATGTCTAAAAATAAATATTATAAGCTTCGATGGTATGTAGAGTGATCGAAAATTATCACTTTTTGACATTGGACATAATGGGAAATTGTATATAAAGGAGTCTTACGCATTTATAAATGTGGCACTTGCCCCTGATTTTTAAGCAACTCCGAATGAAGAGATATTCAGCAAGATACATGAAATATCCTTGATTGCGTCAAGTGACCTGCAGAACATGGGTGCATACGGGTTGCCTACCAATCAGGGGCAAACGCCACATGTATAAATGCATTTCTCTTATTAGTGCAGACGAAAACTCATTTTGCCCCGCAAAATTTTAGGTAGATTTGTTTGCTTGTTTATATTGTTATTAGTAACAAAAGCCTCAATTTTCCACCTCGAAAAAATGTTTTCTGGCCAAAAACCAAAACATTTTCGTTTTTTATCACCAAATTTTCCGTTTTATTCTGAAAATAATTTATGAAGCAAATGTCTAGAGAATTTTATGACTTTTCTAAAATTGTGTATAACTATTTTTGCGCTAAGATCCATGATTAAAAAGTTATTTCGCAAAAACAAAAAATGCACAATTTTTTTTTTAAATTTGCTACCAAAACGTTTCACTGCGTATTTCGAGGGGAAATACTTAGGCTCTTTTACTAATAACAACAGAAACAAAATAAAAAATAAAACCCTTTGCTTCGCCTTTTGAAAGGTCGACTACCTTATGGCTCACCATCGACGGCACTATACAGAATGTCCGGAAAGGAAACGTTGAAGCTTTTCAAATGAGCTCTAAAGGCAATTTTAAGCATATTTTGTCTAGTAAACTCCTTGGATAATCCGAATGGACAAGCCGAAATATGCACGCAAAAGTTGGTTTCAAAAAAATCTTTGTAGGCAAAAATTTGTATTGCAGAAGCATAGAAACACTCCAGAAACATGTGAATTGTTTATAATTAACAAATGAAATTAAGAGTGAGGCAGTTAAATCCGGGCAAATTTAAATTTAAATTTTCTGTCACATCGTAGCTCCGCTAGAAGTCGCGATCGGCATCCTTGAAAGCCAGACGCATCTAGTAACCAGTCATACCCTTAAAATGGGCGAGATGCTACGTACAAGTGAAGTGAGTACAATCGAACCCCCGCGATTATACAAAGCCTTCGCGCTGGGCGTTCGGCGACCGAGATCATTCGATTCTTCGGGCACCCGAGGTCGACTGTTTATGATGTGGGGAAATACAATGCTTCGGAGAAGTCCGAGGAAGGTTCCGCTAACCCGGCGAGGAGTGCCCATTCGAGTGACCGCGTAGTCACGAACTCCGGCGATCGTGGAAAGGGCTCACGAGCTGATTTCGGAGGGCTCTGGACAATCGTTGCTGAAATTGGCGTCAGTGGTTGGTGTCAGCGAGCGAACAATGCGCCGGATTGCAGAGGAGGACCTACTTTACACGTCGTACACAATAAAGGTGCGACAGATGCGGTCTGAGGCTGCCAAATCAAAGCGGATTACTCGACTCGCTGCAACCTGCTACCGAGTTCTTTGAAAAACGAAACAGCGGGGCGAATCAATTTTTTTCCGATGAAAAAAATGTCTGTACTCTGTGCACAGTACAAGAAAAAGTAAAAAGTAAGCTTTATGCATAAATATATAGTAATGGCACTATAAGATGCATTTTTTGACATGAATTATGGCACGTATTGGATATGTTGGTGAATAACACATATATTTGGACCAGCACCCCACTGTAACGACTATTGATTAAATTACTCAAGTAAATAGTCCCAAGTGAATTTAGAAGTAGATGTAGCTAAAAAAAAATCGAATAATTGGAAATGCAGATTCCACACATCTAAGGTGGCGAACTGAGGGCGCGCCTCGCGCCCGAAATACTCGAGTCCTTCATGAGGCGCAGCGAGCGAATGCAAGCGCCACGAGCGGACGCAAATGCGGCGCCGGCGGCGGAGGCGGCGGCGGCGGCGAGTGCAGCGGCGTCGGGCGTCTTGGCCGTCGCGCCGTCGCGACGCGCGTCAGCGGCGAGGGGGGAAGGGAGCTTCCCACCGGCGCTAGGGCTCGCAGCGCGGCCGCGCTAATTAATGGGCATTAGAAACCGCCACGTTGTGTACTTGGAGCGCCCTAAATGAGCCGTCGCGAAGTCTCGGTATCAACAGCCCCACCCGCCCGGAACATTCCGAGCCGCCGCTGCGGCCTCCGCTGTCGCCGCCAGCTTTCTTGTCGTTGCCGTAGCCATTGTCCCACCGTCTCCACGCTCGCTGCCAAAGCCACTGCCACTGCCACCGCCACTGGCATCCTCATAAGTTGCGTTGTCGTCTGTCTAATGCTAGATTTGAAATTTACTTACATTGCCATTGTTAAGACCTTTCTTTTTGGCTCGTCACTGCCTCACTGTTGTTGGTCATGTTCGGCAACCACACCCACAAAATGTTTAACGACGTTATTTGCTGAAAATCGGAACGAATGTTGAATAATAGAATAACTAAATGCAGCATTATCCTTAACGAAAACTGGCAATAATTAGTTCAGGAGAATCATTCAGCTAACTGCAAATAGCCAATACCGTTTTAAAATTCATAGGAAAGATGACGACGAGTAGGCAGACCTCAAGGCGTTTTCTGCAACCGTCAAACACTGCCTGAGGGTCAGTTCGCAACGTGCAGAGCCAGTGCGTCAGCGGAAGTAGGGCTGTCGGCCCTTCAGATCCGATAATGAATATTTATAATGGTGTATTTATCTAATTGTTGGTGCAAATGCTTCACACAATGCAATTGATTCCATTCAATTAAGATATTTTTGTTCACTAAAACTATATTTCACATATAAACAATTCCGGTGAGACTTCATGGCGAGTTTATTAAAAAATTCGATAAAAGTTATTTTGATTTAAAAAATAACTGTAAAATACTTTTAATATTTATTTTTAATTCTTCGCACTACGCCACACGTTTGGAAACATTTTAAATTGAGGAATAACATATCATTAATACAATTGAATAAATTGGGAATTAATTTTCGCCTTGGTCATCTAAATTATGCAATTGTTTTAATTGAAAATATATATTTTTCTATTTGAAATAATCAATATTTAAACTCCATTTGCCTTAAGTGATTTCAAGTAGTTTTCATTCATTACGTTATTTAACGGTAAACCAAAACTGCTAGTCTTAATTTTGGACTACCTACGCTACATCCAAATTTCAGGAGCGCTGGTGCACGATTCTTTCATAGATTTCCTTGGAAATATAAAACATTCCGAATATGACTCCTGTGGCCTCCCACTCGATCCACAACTAAATCTTATATTTTACCCATTACCATTCTTTATCAAAACTAAAATTGAGCAACACATTTTAAATCATTCCACAAAATTATAACTCACCCAGATGTTCCTGCAGAATTCACAGGCCAAGCCCAGCAAGTAAACACTCACCTGCAAAAGAAATATCTGTTAATAAAAAGTATTATAAATTATTTTGTATCATCCTGAAATTACATTATAATCTTGCAACATTTATTTTTTGTTTGTGATGAGAGGCAACTGCGTTTTATGTTTATTGTAAAACATGTCATTTGATATGGTTGTGGACATTGGTGTGTTTGATTTTAAAAAGAAGCCCAGTGTCTAAACAGTCATATTAATTAAATTTTATCAGCACTGCCATTAAATATTATTGACAGTTAAGTGAAGTTAAAATATTTATTGAGAATGCTTACAAAACCACGGAGAAAATATTCGTGTATTACATTTTTTTCAAAAAATAGTCTTATTTTTACTTCAGGATTAACCTTCTAGCGACACAGAGAAGTTATTTTGTAGAATTAAATAGAAATGATAACACGTCTGAACATTAAACAGCTAATTAAGAGCCGCATTCCTGAATGTTAAAAAATCCGTCATTTGTAAGTCGAACTGTGAGCCACGCCAAATAGACGACGAAACTCTTAAATACTAATTTATCAAAATAATAATAATAATAATAATAATAATAATTTTTAAAATAAAAAGCGCATATCAAAAATGAAGCTGGGGTTTTAATACAAAAATTGAAAAAAGTTAGACAAAAGTACGAGATCATATGAACAATTAAAAGCTAATTCAAAGATAGAAAATAAAAATGACTAAGTGGACTCATAAGAAAACTCGGCACTTCGTAAATCATTGATTTAGAAGTCAAAATAGTTTCATAGTGAAAAGTTCGACTTCAAAAGGCCAGTGCCTGAACTGCGCATTATCCAACTGTGCACTATGCGCTCGGTTGTGCACTATACGGTACCAGCGTGTAGTGCACATTAAAACGCCGCGCATTAAAACGCAAAACTGCTAAGCGTTGAGAATACATTACATAGAAAAGCAAATAGTCACTTTAATTTCATCTTGAATTATTATGACTGCTTCCTTGAATTTACTTATATTTCGCGTTTCTACCCGTATTTGACAGTCTCTGCTACGGAGTGGGGCGACCCAGAAAAATATTCTCCAAAAAAATGTAAGAGGCCTAAAAGAAATCTCCTTTTTTGGAATTGCGCGTAATGTACACAATTCTGGCTGAAGATGTCCCTCACATGTCCACCTTTATTTTCCCACCTCTCCCCAACCCGGCTCCCAAAATTCTGACCCCGGAAAACTCATCTGTCCTCATAAAACATTAAAAATCGTGTACCTTTAGGAACAAGAAAACCATTAGCTTATAGGTTGCACTAAACTTCATAGTGTTTGCTGCTTAAGAGATACGTGATTACGTCGACAATAGTTTCCTAGTGTCACGCACTGGCAGCCCCTCTTCCAGTGACGTAATATACCCTTGCTGTCAGCAATTTTGAATAAATGAAGCGGATATAGGTCGTATCAGTTTTACCCCCTATTTATGACCCTAAAATCAAATTTTCACATCATTAAAAGTTTCCAGACACTATAGCTGTCGATATAAAAAAAATTAAAAGTTTAGGACTGAATTCTAGTATTCGTTTTGGATCGCTCGCGAAAGTCGCGCAGTGCACACGTGGCAAGGACAATAGAGGGGGCGACGCTGCCTCTGGCGAGGCCCAACTGCCGAACACAACGAATAGTGTACTGTATAGGACGCAAAGTTTTGCGTCCTATATAATGTGTTGCACGATTATAATGTGTGTTGCTGTAATTTGTTTTGTACGTCACTATCTGCAAAGTTCTAATTATCTTGTCTTAAATCCGTTTGGTACAGGACTGGAAAGTAATTCCGCATCCAGCAGTAGCAAACTTAAAAGGTTGTATGTCGACGGTTTCTTATAAAATGTCAAAAACAGTTATTTATCGTTACTGTAATACATAGCGAGAGGATTCTATCCATTATTTTCGTAAACAAGAGCAGTGCAAATAAAAACAGGGAGATGGGTTTTGTAGATCTTTGACATAGAAATGTTTTCAAAATGTCAGAAAAACAACAAGAGAAAATGCAAAATTAATATAAATTAAGTGACCTACGAATAAACTTTTACATGTTCTGGGATCTCAGGTCGAGAGAAAAGTGTCAGTTTTTGTTAACAAAATATTAATGTCCTAATAGCTGGAATTCGGTGGCATTGTAATTATATTTCGTCAACTACGCTTACAGAATAGCAATCCACGTAACAACACAGTTATGCATAATATAATTAAAACGTATTTAAAGGTGATGGTAATTCCATTCACCCGTCAATGGAGGTCTTATAAATTAATCTTTTTAGCTTGACATGCATTCATCTCAACACAACTACCAATTCAGACGAATCGCAACAATAAATATTTGGACTTCACACGAATGAATCAACATTTAGGCAAAAACGCGACCTGACACTGTGCGCGGGCAAGTTTCGCTGACCTCATCCCACACGCACCCGGCCTGCCGCTGAGCACCAGATGGCAGAGAGCGTTTCGTCGGGTCGGGCCCCTCGTTTGGATGGCACGGGGCCTCCTGCAGCGGGGGCCACGTGGGCACAGGCGCGGGGCGCAGCGCGTCACGGCTCGCCGCCGGCCGGCGCCGGGGCCGGGGCACAGGAGCCGCGCGTCGCCGTTCATCACCGATGCAAGACGCCAATAAAACGGTGATAGCGCGCCTGCATAATTTGTCTCCACAATTTTACAGCTACAAGGGAGTTAGCGTAACGCTAGCGAGCGCGGCAGAATCTGTATTAAAAACGCGGTGATTTACGGCGAGCCGCGTAAATCAGGAGCGGGTTCCAGAATTAAGTCCACTCGCGGCGGAGGCGGCGCGTAATAAATGTGACAGCGGGCCCTGTTTATGCGAGCCATTAATAGCTTTCTGTATCACACAACAGATGTCTCGGGCCCATGCTGAATGTACTTTAGGGCGGCAACGGTGGTGGACAGTTCGGTGATGATCGGGAGTGCTCGCGACAGGGTTAGCGAGGGATGCAGAAAGCGGATAGTGCAGCAAGCAATAAATAAATACTGAAGTGCACACGTTTTTTCAGGTTTGCCGAGCAACATTAAAAGATGAAGTAGCAGCAAAAAGGAAGTGAATTGAACACAAATGTGGACGACCGGAAGCAAAAGGAATTAAGATGATATTTTGAACAGTCCTGCAAGAGGATTTAGTACCACTGCTGGTAGTTGATGAGATATTAGTGCACAATAGTACGGAAATATCACCACTGATGGTGTAAACCACAGGGTCATGAACTGAAAGAGTAGTCTCTGATGAAGAAACATAGATGGAGAGGTCCAGGGAACGCATAAAAGAGACGATGCGCCTGGAAATGCGACAGCAGAAAGGAAACAAGCCTGCCGGCACCAAGGACGAGGGACTCGGAGGACCACCGATGATTGATTGATTTTTAGAGGTTTCAACTTTTTACTGGCGCTGAAAATTATAAAGATCAGTTTTTGTGCTGCTTTTTGTTCAAAATGATGGTATTTTCCACGGTTTGTTATAATTTGAGAATCGGGACAATTCACTCAAAAACTCAAAATTCAGAATCAATTTTGGGAAATTTGTAGTGTTTTACGTTTTTCTATTATAATTATATTCCATTGTTATGACGGTACATCGGCCTTTATTTCACATAAAATTTTAATTGATTTGATCATTAATACGAGATATACATTTTGTTGTGAAACGTTTTTTATTGTAGAAATTAAAAATGAAACATTTTTTGTTTAAATCAGTGATAATAATTGATGATACAATTTATTCATTTAGCAAACCTAATACCTCAACAGAATCCAAATTTAAACTGTGAGCTCCGAAACCTCCCTCCCACCGCGGCAATGCTTTCGACCATTTACACCTTAGTATTCCTAGGTTTAAGCGTATGTCCGCAAGGTAAAGCATAATGAGTAGTCTCCGTATCAATATTGCAGGCCAATTCGTATTTATTGTTATATAGCGTTTGGCTTCAGGTTGCCTGAAAGCAACACTGCAGACAGCATTTCAGGGTTGGGCAGCCGTCGACGCTCCAGATTAATTTTAGAGATGCATATGTCGTATAATAAATCTGGATTAAAATGCCGTGGTGCAGTGCAAACCACAACTAGCCGCCACAATCGGTATGGAGCAGTTCCATTAGAGAATAAAAACATGACATTTTAATATAGAAGTTAAACTTTCAGAATCTATCGTTTAAAATTTGAAAAAATCCTATGGACGAATGAATCAAAACAGAGGATTAGTAACTGGATTTGAAGATACATGCGTAACTGAATGAATTCTCTACAAACTGAGATGCCCGCAGCCCGCCCACCAACGACGAATGACCAGGATAGAAGTCAATAAGGAAATTGGTGACGAACGAATGATGGAGCTAGAGGCGGGCGGGCGAGTGCCGGGCGGGCGGGCGGGCGAGTGCCGGGCGGGAGAGTGCGGGCGGGCGAGTGCAGGGCGGGCGGGCGAGTCCGGGCGGGCGGGCGAGTGCGGGGATGCGGGCGGTGGGGCGAGTGCGGGAGAGTGAGGCGCAGTGCGGTGAGTGCAGGGAGTGCGGGCGAGTGCGGGCGGGCGGGCAAGTGCAGGCGGGCGAGTGCGGGCGGGGGGCAGGCGGACGAGTGCCGACGGACGGACGGGCGGGCGGGCGGGCGGGCGGCGGGCGGGCGGGCGGGCGGGCGGCGGGCGGGTCGGGCGGGCGGGCGGGCGGGCGGCGGCGGTGCGGGCGAGGAGCGAGCGGGCGAGGAGCGAGCGGCGGAGGGCGAGCGGCGGAGGGCGACGGCGGAGGGCGAGCGGCGGAGAGCGGCGGCGGAGAGGAGCGGCGGCGGGCGAGCAGGGGGGGGGCGAGCGGCGGAGGGCGAGCGGCGAGCAGAGGAGAGAGGGGGCGAAGGGAGGGCCGCGCAGCATGGCAAGCGGAGGGGAGCGGAGGGCGACTGGAGGGCGAGCGGAGGGCGGCGAGGGCGAGCGGAGGGCGACTGGAGGCGAGCGGAGGGCGACTGGAGGGCGAGCGGCGGGCGAGCGGCGGCCGGAGCGGCGGGCGAGCTTGCGGGGAGCTGGCGGTTGAGCTGCGGGCGAGCTGCGGGCGAGCGAGCGGCGAGCGAGCGGCGAGCGAGCGTCGAGCGAGCGGCGAGCGAGCGGCGTGCGAGCGGTGGGCGAGCGCCGTGACGCGGAGTGGCGAGCCTCCACACGATGGTGACGTTCGGCCGCGCCGACGCGTCGTCGCTGTTTCAGAAGAGGCAGCGCCTCTGAGTGGGAGCATAGATAATCTGGACGCAGGCAGCAATGACGCAGCCAAGATTTCAAAACACAGCGGCATAGCTAATCGGGAGGGGGACGGGAGTGACGTCGACAGGATTTAAAAACAGCCAGCTTACAGGAAAATCTATTTAGCACAATGCTTCTGATGAAGGAGGAACAGGTCAATTCAGATTTCAAAATTACTGGATAAATGAGAGATGTTGACGATTGTTACCACGCCAAGAATTGGAAAAAAGCAGTTATGAATGTAGACGGAAAACAAAAGGATGACAAATTCCATATCACATAACAGTAGTTACGGAATGTATACCTAATTTCAAACCTGCCACATGAAAGTTTCGTGTTTAAGTTTCTAAGAAGATATACAACGATTACAGCATCGGATATAAACGTATAAACATAATGTATTTTGGGAATGCAGTGAAACCTAAAGGAACGACCATCTCAATTACATGATAACCATTGTTAACAGTAATTTTTTTGAAACCGATTATTTTTTTTCCATAAAACACTTGACGTCCCGAATTTAAGTCGTTACCTGGGTCACAGCTAGCGGCCAAGCAATGTTGTATATTAACCGGCACTAGACGATCACATTTCCCTGATATTTTGCAATCTTGCTAACTTTAGAAAAGTAGAATGGCAGTGGATTTTACAGAACAGTGATTTCTACAGAGACATCGCACGGGGATTTTGCAATAGATAATTTTCATGCATGTTTTGATTTTTTCCAAAGTATGAATTGTATTTTCAAGTGCAGCACAAACACGTTTACGAAAAAGAGATTAAAGCAGAGACGAGGTATTAATTGATTTTGCCCACAAGTTGAGGTACGTGCGCGTAAGAAAGCTTTTAGCTCCGGTATTTTGTAGTTCAAGTGTGTTTCGAAAGCAAATCTTACGTCAGCAAATGTAAATAGCAACCTTCAGTGGATACCTCGGTGCAAATAGACCGTAAACACGTTTCATGTTTTCTCTGCACTCTGTGCCGCTTCAGGGAGGTCGCTCATTCCTGGAACAAATATCCCAGACATTTCCCGGATTTACACTTTCTTTTACTTTTCACTAAAGAGATTTCAACAGTATTTCACACTAGTTTCCAAAAAAATGTTAATGTAAGCCTGATACTAATTTATCAGCTCCATGATTTTAGTATGATTAAGTACAATTTTTTAAATAATTTTCAACAAAAAAAGTTGGGTCACTATTTTTCTGGATTTTTTTAAAAATAATAAGAGTAATTACTTACATTTAGTTATATAATTGTCTCAAAAATTTCCCTAACTTCTAACGATTCTTCTTCAAATGCCCTGATTTTTTCTTGACTGTCTAAGCAATGAAATTCTCTGATTTTTTTCGGTTTGCCATGTTTTTCTGAAAGTGGCCACACGACTCTTCAAATATTCTCATATTCATACAACTTTGTTTAAGTGTTACTAATCGCCATTTGCACCCTGAGCCATTAGTGGCCACTTAAGACAATTTTAATTGTAAATATATTACAGTCGAAGAAAACAGTGCCAGAAGGAATGCACTCTAGGGAATATACACCACTACAAAACGAGTGGAAGGTTTCAAAAGATTCTCAAGGGAATGTGTATCATCACTGGTCCCCGGTAGTGGATGAGAACACAAGATAAAATAATGATACTGAGTTTCCTGTTTAGGATATTTAAATACTACGCAAAGTTATATTAGCACTGTCTTAATAATAAGTAGCATAACTAACGCAATTTTGATACAATATGGTACGCGACGCGTGTTAGCCCGACTGAGAAAACGTTTGGCCACCTGGAGAGCTTCATGGTCCTTGCTCGCGAAACCTATGGATCTGTCCCATCGCACTATTTTGTACAATCATCTCAAGGTAATATTTAATTTAAAGTAAATCGTAATTTCACATAGTTTGCTAGCAATACGGACAATTCAAGTAAAGGCTGCGGGACTTAGAATTGCTAGAGATTAAGAATGCTTTTTACCAATGAGTTAATATTAATAAGCATACATAGATAAAGGCGCAAAAATGAGGCATCTGTTTCAGATGCAAGTCCTTTGATCAAACTAATAGGAAACTAGTGGCGCTAGAACAGAACACACTTTCTCACACTATTTCTAAATTTGCAAATTTTCGAAAATTTAGAGTTCAAATAAAACGAGAAAGCGCCATTCTTGTAAGCTCGCTTCTTAATAGAAAATATAATTACATATGGGGTCATTAAGATACAACCCTGGTCTCTAGGCAACGACTGCTACCGACAACTGACAGCGGTTCAGAATGGCAACAAGACCATACCGTACCACCAACTAGATCAAAAGGCGTTGGTAATAGGTGTATTCTCTATATTAAAGTATTATATCTTGGAAACTGCTAGTCACCCATACAATGTGTTCGCAAGGCACACAAAATGAGTCTATAATTTGAAATATATCCCCCACATAGACTCCCATGTAGAAAAATTATTAATACATTCATAAATGTGGAATGCAATAACATAAATGTCATTCGGCAGAGCCTCATGCCCCAGCCCTTTCTTCTTTCAAAACTCTATAACATCCCACAACCGATGCTCGCCTACGGCGTGTCACGATGACGGCCGCATTCCATTCGCCAGATTCATGCGACTCAACTGACGAAAATAACATAATAGGCCTGGGTGACAAACAACTCGAGCCTGATGGGACGAGTTTGAAATAAGTATATATTTTTAAAAATTTGTGATATATTACTAATCCTACAATGGCGTACCTGTGTTGCAAAATAAAAATAGTGATCTATACGGTTTTTTAAGCAATTCAACGTGAAGGGTAAAGACAATAATCTGTCGGCACTACAAATGCAGCTAAAGCAGCGAGCGACGTCAGCGCTCGGCGGTCATGGGAATATCCTTTATATGCTATTTCAGTTGGCTATGAAACGTAGTGTCAGAAAAGGCCCGCGCGTCACTTTTTACAACACTAATAGTCGTTCGTTCGCCTGGCTGAGCAAGAAAATGTGGAGAATATATAGCCATGGAAAATGTTTTTGCCACCGCTGTTCAATAATTAACCTGCGTAGACTCGACATCGAAGGATAAATTATATGAAGTTTTGACACCACTTAGAGGAGAGTCGAAAACGTCGCGCTCGGGAATCCGAGGCGCAGATCCAGAACATCGAGAACACCGGGCAGATTCTCAGAACGGGGGCCCTCGTGGGGCAGGGCACCGACACCGGCGGATGCAGAAGCAGAGAAGGTGCGAGCGATGTTCGGACACGCTGATTCAAAGAACCCGGACGCCAAAAGAATGACTAGCAAATGAAGAAGCGGCGAAGGGAGAACAATAGGGAAACCCAGACGGACTGTAGGTAGGAAAGGCGACGGCAGAAACGGAGGACCCGACGGAAGAGGCAAATGAGAAGGGAACCGAAGAGGGACGGGAGGACGCAGAGAGAGGAGGGGCGCGCGCAGACGGCGCTCCCGCATCCGCGAGGCTGATTCACCGCGCGCGCAGCCCCGAACACGAACATTGTTAATGGCGGAGCGCTGAACAACTATTCAAGACGGCTTCCCGAGCGATGTTCGGCTGGCGCGAGCCTATAACTCAACTACTTAATGCTAACAGAATAAAATATTATTACGATCTTTGCCAAAGAGCGAAGTTAATTTTGACTCTGTATATTAAAAAGGGTAGAAAAGTCTGTGCCACTTGTGTTGTTATAAATACGGTGATAGAACAGCGAGGGTCAGCGAACCTGTCGGAGCTCATAAAACAAGAGGCGGCGGAAGAAGCGGCGAGGGCGAGGGCGAGGGCGAGGGCGAGGGCGAGGGCGAGGGCGATGGCGAGGGCGAGGGCGAAGGCGAGGGCGAGGGCGAGGGCCGAGGGCGAGGGCGAGGGCGAGGGCGAGGGCGAGGGGGCCAAGAGGGCGAGGGCGAGGGCGAGGGCGAAGGGCGAGGGAGCGAGAGCGAGGAGCGAGAGCGAGAGCGAGAGTGAGAGTGAGAGGAGGGGAGGGCGAGGGCGAGGGGGGGCCAAAGCGAGGGCGAGGGCGAGGGAGGGCGGGAGCTGAGAGCCCGTCCATTGAAGATCGCGCGCGCGAACAGGCGGCGAGGGGCTTGTCTGCACCGCGTGCCGCCGGGCTGGGTGGGCTGGGTGGCCCGGGGTGGGCGCGCTCGCTGCCGCGCATTCCGCACGCCCGGCCGCAACTGGAGGCCAAGCGCCCTTACGTAATGCGTCACGACGCAAACGCCCCACACACTCGCGCGCGGAAATTTCTTTATTGCTTGCTTCAATTAAGCATGCCAGAAACACGCTCGGAATTTGCGCAGAGCTTTTATTTAACAGGTTGCTAACGTGAGGGAATGCACGCAACTTCGTGGCTCACATTATATACATTTCTACAAATCAAGACTGGAAGCAAACCTGATTAGATATATTAATATTATATATATTATATATCTATTTAATATATATATATATATATTATATATATATATAGAGAGAGGAGAGAGAGAGAGAGAGAAGAGAGAGAGAGATACGAAAATGTGTCAATTTGTATAAGTTGTCATATGATGCAATGAAATCGTGAAGCTTTATAAAACCTTAAAACCTACTAATTGCCCATTGTCAAGACATTCACGACATTCACGTACTTTCCCTACGTTATGTAATTATAATGCGGGAGGTTCTCTGCATGAAGGTTACGAAGAAAATAAAAACATAGTTCGCTATTAGAAGGTTCACCAATTTTGTTCTTCGCAATTTATCACGCAATGTGGGAAAATTCGACGGTTTCAGAGCCTTTACTCAACGCAAATAAAAAAACGCCCTAAGCTAGGTTGGAATGAACAAAAAAAAAACATTAAACCCCATGATATCAGTTATGCGACACCAGGAAAGAAATCTAAGTCGACAAGAGAGTAGGAATATAATGAAGTGCGGTACAAGCGTAAAAAATCTCGAGGTTAAAGTGTCGAAACATTTCTACTCAAGTAAAAAATGTCTAAACTTGTCTACGTCCGTCTCCTGTCTAGAAAATTAAATGCATTGAAATTTCACAACTGCATCCAAATCAAATAACATAGCGCTGAACTTTCGTATAAAATATTGGCCAGCAATATCATGTCCAAAATTCACGAAAGAAACTGAATTTTCTATTATCATTACACACATGCAGAATACTTCACATCTAATCGTAACAAATGGATTTTGACAGCTTGGCAGACACTTTCAAATTCTCCACAGAACTTATTTGATCATATTACTTCCTTACATCACCGGACGGCACTGGACACTGCACAAGCAAAAAATATGTGAAAAATCCCGGTAAAAAGTGCAGGTATATCCTCGGAGATAGCCGCTTTACATACACATCAACGGCGGATAAAATATGGATTAATCAGCGATTGTAAACATTAATACGAGTATAACTCTACATAATGTACACCAGATTTCGCGTTAGTTTATAATTGTAAAATGTGTGAAAATGATGAGGAAATAAATAACCTAATCAATGAAACTGAATTCCCAATAAGGGCACAAACAGACGCAAACAACGCGGCAAGATCAAAAACATGTACAACTGTTGGCATAAAAACACACAGAAAGCGGTGCGGCGCAATAACAGTGTTGTCCAAACTTCGTTTGTTTCTTGCAAGTGAATACACGCGCCCCGGCCAAAGAATGGTGAACTTCTGATCAATGAAGTGTTTTTAACACTCCCGATTTGGCAGTCTAACATTCCATCTTTATAGAGGTATCATAAACAAGAAGTGGAAACAGATAACACAGGCAGCGAATTCAACAAATGAACAAAATTTAATTTTACTCTCAGCTCACATATTTTCTAACGACAAAATCGCATGATAGGTTGAGTTTATATAGATGTGACTCGCTGATATGCGTATTTGTAAGAATTTAATTTTGATTTTATGCAAAATGCTCAAGGTCCAAGCATGTTTGAAAGGCGGATAAATAACTTAAAATTGGGAAGCATAAAAGGAAATGACGTACAGAATTAATGAGATATGCGAGTTAATTTTAGACTGTGTGGCATTAGTTTTCCCTATTTTTAAATAATTTTAAATTTTATTCTCAGATGCACAATTATATTAGTCTGGAAATATACAAAAAACATTCGTATGCTATTTTATCGATTAGAGGCGGGGCTCCGCGTCGCGTCATGAATGTGGCGCTGCTCTTTCCTGACCCTCGCGAATCGCGTCCGGTGTGTTTGAGCCGTAAGGCGAATGTACCATTACACATATTAAGGAGAAGCAGAACTCATCACTATTAGTCTTTAATATCAACGACAGCAGTGATACGTAATACTCTAATTCCCACAGTGGAGATGTAATACCCTCAATGTAATACCGTAATACCCTCAATGGAGACTAATTATGCAAATATTCGTTCTCCATGTGCTCGCGGCAGTAAGCCTATACCATTACGAAATACACAAGGGATAACAGCCCAAATCTGTAGCTGATTTGCCTTTGCAAACAGTTTTTATTGCACAGGAGCGAATATTTTCATACCAATTTTTGCCAAAATCTCTAGTTGCTACCTGTACTCATAATACAACTTAATATGTGCGCAGCCAGAGATCCAAAGTAAAAAAACAACGTGCACAGATGGCACTTTACTCCAAAGTAAGTCACGCGTTTTTAACTGTTCTTTGACGTTAATCTACCAAAATAAAAGCTCAATGAGCTTATATCTGTCGCATGTAGACGCAAAAACTACTCGACAGATTTCCCTGAAATTTTCACACTTTGTTTTAATTAGTATCGGGAGTATTTAAAACGTGGTCTGATTTAAAGTTAGTCGACAAGGTAGACTCTACGTCGTTCCTGGAGGTCCCGCGATCTATGGAACACTTGAACTATACGCCTCGCTTCGACTCGTAATATCGAATAACATCGAAGTTGCTACCTAGAAAGCGGGAATTCAGAACAATTAAATTTAAGTTACGTAGTTAATCTTTATTGAATACACTGCATTCGCAAAGCAATGCCGAGCCCGCTACTAATTCAACAAACCCCTCTCGCGACGGGGAAGGTGAGGTCGAAGTGCGCGCAGCGGCGGCCGAGGGGAATAACCGCGCGGCCGCGTCCACGCCCGGGGCCGGCGACATCTCGCTGCACTTAGGCGAAATTATTTTTAAGTATTTAGAAGAGCCGTCTCCAGCCCATGAATCACGAGCGACGCGGAAAGCGGAGCCCGGCGCGCGCACGCCAAATAGGCGCTGGGATCCTCAGCGTTCGCCGCTCCGCGCCACACCGCCTTGCGCCGCCACCCCCGCACGTTGTCATCGTGCGAGGATTAGTGGTTTTTAATAGTGATTTACTTTCGCTACCCTGACACAAATCTGCATGGCTCGCTGAGTCCCGACACATATATGAGTACTTCCTTGATCGACATGCGACGATGTTCCAAAAACACGCTTCGTGTATTGAAACATATGAGTACTCTTCAAGCTTACTAATGAGAGGTGCATTGTTCCATTGCACGCAAGTTTTACGTTCGGGCGCCAAGTCCCTTCAAAAATAACGGGGTCAATCTGGCCAAAGGAGTAGATCAGAAAGTTGGCTGACCACGTCAGCCAACAAAATATTATTTTTAACATATTAGGGAGGTCAGCCTCTTTACATCGCATCTTTAGTTCTGCAGTAACGCTTACAATATAACACGAATATGTGCAAATGATTATATCCACATTATGTAGCCCTAGCGTTTGGGGTGGTGGCGTTATGTCATCCTCTGTACACGACCAGCAATCAATCTAAACAGTTCGTGGGCACGCTGAGTACTGTACTTAAGCGATTTTCTTGATCTTGGGGTCTTGAGAGCTTAATCATTTACAACTGTCAGACGTGATATAACTATTTTTTATCTTGTTAACTTCAAATTACAATATGTGACGTACTTAGTTTCACTAGTTCAACTTTTTAATTGACATCTGAACTATGACCACTATTATTTTACTGTTTTAACGTCACACGTGTTTTCATGTTTTGTAATTTGACAACGCTAATTGGATTGTAAATCTTAAATGTGTAGGGTGAAAAAAATAGACCACCAAATCAACGGCCACACTTTGACTCGTGTATATGAAACGTTACAACCAGAGGCTACTAGAAAGAAGATGATGTCTAGGAAAGAAAATCATTGAGGACACCTATTTCGAATAATATCTCTCTCCTGATATTTATGAAGTATTTTCGGGTTAGATTAAAAGTGATTACGCAGCTCAAATCGTAATGTAGGTGCATATCAAATCATATGCCTGTGCGTTGCCAAAAGCAAGGGTAATGCTGGGGCATATCCGACAGAAACAGCTCCCTCATCAAGGCTGAGCACTATCCGGCGTGCTTGCGAAGGCATAATGCATTAATATTTACTATACCCTAACTACGGTTTGAACAATTTTATTATAACCATTAATAAAAATAATGATATACATTTATGTACAAAATATACAATAAAATGCACTACATTTCTGAAGACTTCCAAGATACTGCACACGCTTCAAGGCAGCATTTGCAGCGTTCTTTACGAATGGCCTGTGAGAAGTTGTAGGGCGCCATTGTTCACAACAGTCACTGAATAACATTCCTGTCAGATATCTCAAATGTCACATCCCCCCCCCCCGTTTCAAATCAGTACTGGCGAGACGCTACGTTTCTTTAATCATATTTTGGTTTGTGATACTCCATTTTAATGCCCGTTATATCAATTTATTCACTACAGTAGTCGTCACAATTGTATAAACCCTTGGTATCACTAAATTTCACGTGCTCGCCGTACTATACGTCATTGGTACAAAAAAAAAAAAGATTATCGCAGTAGTTATACCTCCATTACCTCCACCGTTATGCCTGCGGTTTGACCGTCTTCTTCCTGCAAGCGGAACGCAAGCACAAAAAACTCACTCTCTCACTCTCACTCTCAGACAATTTATTTCGGAGGAAACGAACGAATCTATTCCAGTATTTCAATTCCAAGAGAAATGTATTGCTCGTTTCGATTCAATCTCTTCGTCATCAAGTCCATGCAATCAACATTCATTTGGTGCTCTCAGAGTATTCGCAGCGTTGGTCGAGATTTACTCGCAAGGATGGAAATATGGAACAGAGGTCACCGGACTCGACCGCGCTCAACGGACGAGGGGGAATTAATTTTAAATCAAGGTCCCATCTTGAGTGCAAATGTTAGCAGCGGAATGCCTTAAATCAAATCATCAAAAGCCTTAAAACATATCAAAATCATACTGAATTACTAAAAAATTATATATATTATCGTGCCTCAGTAAACCAATGTGTTAACTTCACAATCTAATAAAAACAAGCAGGCAAGCGCGCAGGTGAACGAACAACTAAACAAATGAACGGACGGACAGATGAATGAATTAATCAACGCAAGTAAGACGAAAAAGAAAATTAAGAAAAAAAGCAATAAGAGATAGAAGGAAATAATAGAAACAAAAAGCATACTATATAAAGCGAAGGAGAAAGAAAGAGAACAAAATAAATAAAGATGTAACGGAAGGAAAGAGACGATAAAATCGCCTCTGGGGGCACTCTCAACACACATCCTAACATCTCGGCGTTGGCAATGAGAAATTGCAAATGTTTTGTCAGTCTTAGAGCCAATATTCCGCACCGTCGAGCTGTTTCGATCGGATAGGCCAAAGCATCATCCTCGTGAATGCAACACACAAATATGATTTACACGTAGACTGCATGGTCAGGTAACCACCTCTGCAGTAACCCAAAAACGTATCAGTCAACTCTCGTTAATGCGACGTTGGTAATTCTAGTTTATGGCCAGTAAGAAGAGAAGTTTCCACCATTAAATTCCTATTAAATCAATTTTCATTTTCGAAGACTGCATTCAAATAAATCAACATGTTATATGTTTTCAAAGAAACACATTCTCCATTTACAAAATGCCCCATGCCCATAATGAACTACCAATTAAAAATGCAACTTTCACGAAACTAGTGTTACAACAGTATATACTTTCTCTAATAACATTAAAAAACCGCAAAAATGTTTCCAACAAGCAAAATGTTTTTCTCCGTGTTTGAATTGTATTCAGGTTCATAGAGTTGGCACGTCTTTCATGCTATCCCTACACCACCAGTATCACAGCTAAACTCAACCTTCCCGAAGCATTACAAATATTTGAACATTTCCAATCGCAATAATAAAAACATCAAACATTTGCATTCCAATTATTTCAAATTCTAATTTTAAAAATTATATTAAGAAAAATTCTACATCAATATTGTCCTTTTGCTATGTTATGTTTGTGTGTGTAATTTTCGAAACTACAGTCATTGTGTTCGCCATTTTTAATGGTCTTTTATCCAAGGTATCCTAAGAAAAATTTTGAACTGCTATGACAACTTTGTAATAATTTGCATTAATTGTACGAAACAATACGCGAAAACTACTAGCTTTTTCAGAAACATTGTACATTACCTTATTTAAATATCTCCTTGTATTTAAAGATCCCAACATATTTCATGAAGGAAAAAATTTATCAATATATAACTTTTGCAATTTTGGATAATACGGAGTTCGCCGTAAATGGGACCTACGTAATATCTTAATTTTCTCTTGCTCTATCCGATGAAAAAATTAAGAAAACTGTTTGACCAAATTTTGAGAAAATAATTGGTTAACAATTGCCTGTATTTCACGCTATATTACGTTAAAACCACTCACGTTTACAAAAAACTGTACGTGGCCTTATTTTAAGATCTGGCTTTGCGCAACAATTTTATTACGAAAAAAATCTTTATCTTCAGTATGTAGTTGTAGAAAACGCGAAAGAAAATTTGAACTCTTGCAATTTTCGACATTTCAGAGATTTCTACAAATGAGACCTGTGCCTCTTTTAATCGTTTTCTACGTTATCCGAGGACAAAGTTTAATCTTCTTTAAATTACTTTTTTGTATCAAGGACTCACAAAACATGGATTTCGATTACCCAACGTCAATAACAACATAAGTGAGTAAGAAGTAATTTACTACATAAGTCAACAAGATTTATTCACTTTTTCGTTACCAGGACTCTGTAGAATCAGTTATTCGAATTCGCCGATTCCCTGATTACAATATTTTCTCTTGTTACGAATTAGAGGAAATAAAAATTGTACATGACCTACTTTGAAGATCAATTTTTGAACGACTGATTTTTATTATGGAAGGAAATCTCTATATTCATGTTTTCTATATTTCTATTAGTGTACCCGAGGACAATGATTAATCAAAATAATTTGGAACCATATAAAAGGAAATGTTGAGATCGTTGAAGCTTTATGTAAAGTACCGCCGAAAACCAAAATATCCATTTCAAACTTACAGAGCTTTGAGTTCGTTTAAATCGATTACGGAATATCAATTTTGAAGAAAATCGTCTGAGCGGTTTAGGCGTTAGTTTTGACCATGAAAGGACAGACATTTTGCCGTTAATCGATTTTTCGGAATCAAAGACACAGAAAACGTGAATTTTGACTACAAAAATTGTTAGGGGAAGTAATTGATTATAAATTCGAATAGATTTATTCAAGCTTTCGTTACCAGAGCCAACCAGTACTTTTTTCCTGACGCCGGTTTCCGAAATCGCCGATTTCCCCTCCAGCATTACAATACCCTCTTTGTGTACGTAGTAAGTTAAAAAAGTGAAATATGTAAAATAAAAAACACTTTTCAAAAAAGATAATAGACAATTGGAAGTAAAGCAAACGTATATGCGAATCAATTCTATTATCTTGACTCTTTTATGAATAGATAAAACATAAGATTCCTTATGCAGTCTACAATCAAGAATGTAATGTCGCAAGGGTCACTATTTTCTCTCTATTAAAATATGTATTGCTTTCTCGGTTATGTAGGGTCATTTACGCTATTATTCATTTTCCAATTTTCGCTTCGCCTGCTTTTGAAGAATTAATCTAATCTACAATAAGCCAAACATTCTATTTACGATATATACCTTATTAGGAACTTAAAATCAATTCACTTTAACCGTCTAGATTATGTTTTTTTCTTACAAATATGTTAATACACAAATTCCCAGCCTGGCACATGACTGATGAATGGAATGAAAATTTTAGGTGCAGTTTTAAAAACTAAACAAGGCATGATTTGTAAGCGTTTAAATATATCGATAAAGTTTTTAATTTTTAATTTCCAGTCAAAATTCTCAAAGGTTCAACGTTAACGATTTTTTGCTTATTTGAATCGCACTAACACCACATGGGACGATTGCGGGTTTGAAAACAGTTTTGCGCATAGATGTGTGGATATCATTATGTGCATTTGTATGTCTTTAGAATTAACAAACTTCGTTGGAAACCTTGACGATACCATATATTCATCAACACCATATACACCATATATTCATCAATAAATGTAAAATACTATATGAAATACTGTTTACGAAATTTTAAATATGAAGGCATAAATTGACTTGACAAGTTTCGCTAAAACAAGTTTCTCTAATAAAGTAAAAAAAAAGTATTATATGGATATTTGAAATTATAAACGTTTAGACAAGAAAGGCAAGCATTGTCATTCAAATCCTAGGCATCTTTCTCGGTCTTCTTAAATGGTGTGTACAAAATACTGCTCTTTAATTGATCCTAATACCATTTACGTCGAATTGAGGATCACCACACATTTCATTTGAGACTGACTCGACACAAATTTAAATGTTTTGCATATTTCGCATGAAAATCCTCCTCTCTCATTTGTTTTCAATTCAGAGTGCTAGAGGTGATTCTTTACAAACCAGCTTATGAGAGAAAACCGCCAAATTCGATGCTAAAAAATTCTGGGGGAAAACGATACACTCCCATTATGAGTAAATACGCCCACGCTTCATCAGCTGACACGTTCTTAAAATAATACGAAATTGTTTCTGCTGTCGCGGTAGCGGTTGACACACATTAACTAACCTAAGGATCAAGAATTCAAACCTCAGTACAGCTGAGGACTTTATTCTGTCATGTCCCATTCGGGGCGGTTCTGAGGTCCAATGAGCCTCGTTTCCAAATGAGTACCAATGAAGGCTGGCTTTCTTAACAGTTAATATTGGGTAAAAATATCCGCTTGAAACATGGCGCTTACCACGCGATCTTCATTCCACTTCGGAAATCATAATTCCTACCCCACCTAAATCATACCCCACAGAGGGTAATGGAAATGGGTATTCAAATATGATTGTCAAAACACAATACAAAATTCACTAACTAAGCGTAGGGTAGAAACATTACACGAGATGGATTTCGAAAATGTAAAAATTACAGTTAATGAGTCAAGATTTACACTTGGGTTAATTTCCGAACGTATCAACATTAAATTAAGAAATGCCAGAAACACGATGGTGGAAAGTATTACAATGACAAACATATGATAATGTATTATTTATGTTGAAATGTCGAGATAGAAAGGGCAAAGATTATAACCAAACTCAGATCCCCCCACCGAGGGAAAAAGATAGAGTCCTTCTCCCCCCCCCACTTCCCTCCCTCCTGCTTTGGAGATGGAAACACGGATAACAAGACGGTCACGCCGGATTCTTGGCTTGGGAGCCAAGGTGGACGTAACAGAAGAGGTGGTTTAAATGATTATTGCTATGGTTATTGCAGAAACCTGAAGATGGGTCCGAAACAATGTGACCTGAAACGATGTTAAAGAAATGTTAAAAGAAGTTTAAATAAAATATTTATATTAAAAAAAAGTTGTAATGATTAATGATGTTATGAAGTGTGAGTGTGCTAAGTGGCGGCAACTATATAGATATACTAACTGGTAAAATAAATAAATAGGGCATAAATAAGACAGATAAACAAATAAATTTACAGAGAACCATTCAGTTGGTACCACCAGCAAGGGAATTTAATTGCTACCTGTCCTTGCGTATTATTATTATTATTATTATTATTATTATTATTATTATTAATTAGGAAATGACAAAGCTAAAGCAAGAAAGCGAGCTCTTCCACCTACCAATATAATGTGGAAATATGATAAATAAACAATTTCACGACACAATATCTCGCCAAGAAACTTAACCTGTATTTCGTTCAGCCAATAATATTAATTATTTATCACATCACTAACGTCATCACAACATTCCCAATCCTTGATGAAAATGATATCACAGCCTGAACTACTCGGTCATGCAGCCTACCTACGCAGAAGCTGGGTGTCAAGAATGGTGGAGGTCCATGGAAGACCAGATACCAATACTTTCCAAGTGCTTTCACATTAAGCACAATTCAGTGCCAAGTAAAACAAAATAATCATGAATAGATAATTATGCTCTACGCTCAAGCCTGATACTTTTGGAATAGCCGCACAATAGCGTAGCAACGTGGCCTAAGAAAGAAGCTATCCAATGGAAACTTGGATTCTCTCTGGGCATTCAATGGATTCGCTTTCTGCGTGTTGTACGCACTGGAAAGACAATAAATGGCGTTTTAGTGCATTTGCAACACCAAAGATCGCCAATACTTGTTAACGAGTTGGTGCCTGTTTTAAGTTCATTTCGTAGTATTGAGCAGGACTAGTAACGCGTCGTGGCGTAATTATTTCTTCATTCCGGTCTGTGTGAGAGTTAATAAATCTCTATTTGGCGTCACTCCATCCAGATATCTGTTACATAATGTTCTTCTCTTACGAAATCCTCATGAATTTTACATTTAATATGAAATCCCAGTGCTTGATTCATAGAATAGACTGGTAATTATTAATTAACAATTAATAAAATTAACATACTTACGCAGCATCAAAAAATAAAAAGTTCACCTCAATTAATTTCTCTGGGCATAAAACTAATATTTGTGTGAACATAAAATGTACTGCTTGAAACTATTGTTTCAACTCTGATGACACGCAATGTCAAATAACGCAATAAAGGTTACGTGATTGTGTTTTGTCAAATTGCTGTGGTCCTGACCTGCCTTCTTTCAACAGATGAAGCTGAAACGAAAACATGAGGCAGCATCTTCATAAATTCTACAAGCATCGACATTTCCAAGGGGTTGTTTTCAGCAAAAGGCGCTAAATACTGCTTTGTCGCAATTTCTAAATTACACATGGAACCTTACCACATGTAAGCATAAGTCTCAGTTGACAATGTGGCATGTGGTGATATCTACACACGTGCAATGAAGGTGAAGATAAATGTGTCGCGTAGTATTTTCCAGGTACAGCGATAAAAATGAACAAGTCACGGTTCTTCAAACCCATTGGGTTTGATTATTGAGCGTCAAACACGATACAGTAAACTCTCATTAGCATGAATTGAGCTTAACACGAACAATATTTGCGTCCTGTCAAGAAGGTGAATTATATGTAACTGTAAATTACGAATTTTTGTAACACGGACCTCTCTTACGTCGGTACTTTGAAATTCGTGTTAACACGGATTTACTGTATTTATATGGACGCTAATACTTTCGTCTATAAGTGATGAGAATAAAAAAATAAAGATTTAAAATAAAAAAGAATGTAACTGCCATTTCTGCTAAATTTACGTTTTTACCAGAATAACGAAGAATAGATCAAGCCCCGTAACATAAATAAGAACCAAAGTCCAGACGCATTTCTTGATGCTAATATTACGGGGTAATTATAAAATGCAGGAGTTATATGTGCCAATAGGTTTAACGTATATATAAACTCATTTTTCTCGAAAGTATGAAAATCGCTTACATCCTTTTTTATTTCAAGCATTCCAATATTATAAGAAACACAAAAACAGAACGTTTTTGGCAGGATTCACCCAACTTTGCCAATCGGAAATAAGACATGTGTTTCTTAATCGATACTTAGGACAATAAGGAAAAAAGCTTTTCATGAACACTTACGACGGTAGAAACAAATTTACAGTTATATGATCTCAAAGATTTCTACCTGAAAGTGCGTAAATTGCCACATTTTAGACAACGACAACACTCAATTTTATGTGGTTCAACTAATTCGATACTTTAAACATATAAAAGCATTCGATGTCAAAGTAGTATCAATCCACAAATTTTGACATTGTCATCCCCTTTCATGGTGAATCCTGGCCAGACAAAAACGACAAATCATAACACCCTTCAGTGGTTGAGTAGCGTAAAAAGAAGTGTGGCGAGACAGGGCGTGATGGGCGGGAGGGGGAGGGGGCGCCGCGGGCCACGCGGAGCAATGTCGAACGGACGCAGTCGTCGCGACTGTGACTCCAGCCATCTTGTGCTAAATCTGACCCATCGCGAGTGGGCGGTGTGGCGTGCTACGGCAGCGGGGAAGGAGACAGGGAGGAGAAAGCAAAAAGGGATGGTGACGGAGCTGTTATTGCCGATGCCACCGTCGCTGTCTCCGTCCCAGTCGCAGAAGCTACGTTGACTCCATTGGCACTGCCGCCACAGACTCCACCATTGCCCCCGACGCCGCAAGAGCAGCATCAGCAGCAGCCATAATACTCGTCTGCTCACAGCTGTTGCAACTGGAGCATTCCTCGACGGTTTCCTGCCGCCCGCGCACAAACCGTTGGCCTTTCCGTTGCCGTTTCCTCCCACCACTCTTCCATCTCCCCGCCCCCAAATAAGTCACACTCACGCCACCTCCGGCACCCACACATCGCACTTCACCTCAACGTCTCGCGCGGGACATGTATTTTAAGCTATTCACATCCGACGTTTTCTTGCCCTCGTGGACGTTCCTACCCGCCAATTCCACGCTCACTATCCACGCCTGTCGCCTCCCTGGACAACCCCCAATCTTCACCTACTTGCAACCCACACAACTGCCTCAACCGTGTCTCCGCCCGTCCATCTGCAGATCTCTATCTCTGTCTCGCCACCCACCCCGCGCATTTCTCTGCTCAGCCGCGGCGCCTGACGCACCCGTGCCACCCGCGCCACCCCCGCCGCCTACGCCACCGTCTAGCCGCCACGCCGGCGCCGCGACGCACTTCGGTGCCCGGACGCTGCGGCGGACAACAGCAACGCCTACTTATAACAGCAGCTGCATTAAGGTTCCGCGGTTTCCTCACCAACTGTTTTCCTTACGTGCTAAAACAACACTCGCGCATCGTGGCTGCGCGCAGCTGGAATCGCCCTTCTGACATCACTACATCCGACCACACCTCTT
>BOPP01000081.1:2758619-2780354 GCA_017312745.1 Gryllus bimaculatus
GGGGTGTGGGGAAGGGTGCGCAAGGTGCGTAACATGCAAAAAAGCCGTCAGCAAAAAAATCCGCGGACAGTTTCCCAGATGGGAATCGCACAAAAACTTCTTTGTGATTAATCATATACTGTCATTCTTTGAGGATGTGTTTTCATTTGTTCAATGTAGAACACGTGATATACAAATCAAAGAATGTTGCAATATGTTACAAATACGTCTCCTGCGTAATTCATTACTACAGGAAGAAAGAAGAAAAATAATTCATCGCATTTCAACTTTACGAAAATTTAAAATTGAATACATTTTCGATGCACTAATTTCCCACTAGTCTCGTGAAGTGAAACACTGGTTTTCTTCTTGCTCATGGTGCCAGAAGGTTTGAACTGTCGTGTAATCAAACAAATACATAAAAAAGAAAGTATACTTTACGACTTGTACTTTCTAAAACAATTCTCCTTCGTTTATTAATACTAGACGCCCTACAGCGCTCAAAGTATGCATAAATCACGATAATGTGAATCATCCTTCATTGCCAAATCGCGATACATCTGGAGCTCACCAGATACTGTCGTTGGAAGACTAGTTCCACACGAGTAAAGATTTATTGCAATACCTATGTCCGTCACAAGATTACATCCCTCGTGCACATCTGCACCTCAAAAGTTCAAAGGTTCTCAAGATCATTTCTTTTCCTTCATTTCCACGCGTTGTTGCGTTGTTTACCAGGTGCTACGATCCGCGGAAACAGCCTTTGCTTCTCACTTCTTGGAACGTATCCAGGGCAGACATCGTAACGGAGTGTTTCCAACGATAAGACTGCGCCCCCTTTAACCCGTCCAATATTTGCCTGCGGTGCGTTCGCAGACGCAAGGTATTCATTACTACACTTCTTTGTAGTACAGGCCCAGAACGCGCACGAAATACACACGCCTGGCGCTTGCTCTTGTCTGTTAGGGAGAGACTGGTCGTTGAAAATGCGCCGTAAAGAGAACAGTGCTTTCTACTGGCGCATAACACCAGCAAAACTCTAGAGACAGACAGCAACTTCGCCTTTGTGGCGAACACACGAAAAAGAGGTTTAAAAAGATCAATACCGAGACAAATAGTCTGGATTTGAAAACAAAATAGAAAGAGAAAAAAGGAGTCTACAAGAATAATTCTGCAATGTAATATTCGTAATAACGCGAAAAAAAAATTGGATGAAAAATATGTGAAATGAAGACTGTCAAGTACCCCAGACTCGTTGACATTTTTCACTGCCTAATAAATGCAACACCATTTCATTCGCATTTTACCGTTGTCCACATGGAAAATTAAATCATAAATTACCACGTTACTTTTCTTATAGTACTAAATTTCATAACCGCTCTAAGACACTTGGTATAGCACGCACTAAGACGTTTATTGATCTCACACTTCGGGACGAGTACATCAGTCCAATGAAGTTCTTGGAAACATTACAATACTTTGCTTTACAATATGATACGTAGAAAGTCAAGATTACTGTGGCATGGTTACTAAAACAAAATTGAAAGAAATTTCTGAACTGCCTCAGGGGATCGTAACCTATGTATTACCCACAGAATGCTATTTAAAATATGGCCATAGTATACAACTCATTGCTCAACTTATTTAAAGCAGTGCTTAAAATTATTTTTCCAAAGCACAAATTAATTGTAAAGAATATAGCAATGACGGCTTAATCGTTTGGCAATTCTAGATGTGAGGAATTAAGACTTTTGCCAGTGAAGTATTGCATTGCTAAGTAGCGACAAAGTTTAAATTACGCGAGAAAAACACTGTAGTCCAGTTTAAAACCTGGCGATGACCCTAAATTTGAAAACAGTTAAACAAAACATACCGCGCTTATGCTCCTTTTAGTGAACTTACTTGAAACTTGCATTCACAAATGGAAATATTAGTGACACGTCTGTACTTGAAAAACAACAAATAGTGACAATCCGTGAGCTACGAAAGATCCATTGTCTGCAAACATTTATCCACGTAATAGCGAAATAATAATTTCGTTACGATTTGTAGAGTTCGTAGATTTGCAGTGTCGTAAGATTAGTAGACTACTTTGTAGACTTCGTTTTGTGCGCGATTCCCTATACATGCGGAAGTCAACTTCCTGATTTTTTATCATGAAAGATACCACTTGAGATAAACAAGAACATCTCGAGAAAGTCTTATACACGAATGAAATGCAATAATTTATATCCTTACCATAGTTACTAAGGTACGTAGCTCTTTCGGTGTCTCATTTACCTCCTGACCTATTGTAAACTCGAAAGTTCAGCTCACTCACCAGCAACCGGACGCCGGAGCGTAGCGTGGACGTCGCATTAACTAGGGAACTCGGACTTTGAAGACTGGCGCAGGTAATAGGAGTAGCTATGTAAGCTAAGGACATTCCCACGGAAACGACAGCGGTATCCATTTTACGGTCACATTACAAAAACAAAAGCGATGGAAAGTATAACTGGCCTACAATAATTAACTGTAGATTTTCAGAGAGTAGACTCAACGAATTGGCATTTTGGCGTCACGCTTATTAAGTAAGAAAATATACGATTAAATGGGCAATTTCGACACAATAGGAAAGCACTTCCTCCTCTGATTTCAAGATCGACCGTTCACTCAATCGTCACCGAATCTCGCCGTTTTGTAACATCCACGTCGCCTTTGAAACAGCTGTGACATGCAAAATGCAAGACCCTCCCTCGTCCATCGCCAGCGGCGACAGCAGAGGGAGAACATAAGAAAATGAAACACGGCCGACTCTATTTTTAAGAGCGCGCTCCAACTACTGCGCCGGCTTGAAGACGCCCCACGAAATGGGCGTTCTCACACTAATAGCGACGAAAGGTGATAAAGTAGATAATTTAGGACACTAAAATACACAATGAAGACAAATGGAAGATAATATTCAGCTTCCGAAAGGACGTGCCGACGCCCCTTCGATTAAGAAATCGCGATGAGTGACCCGGATGGAAGCGAGACTTCGTTTTCAAAAAACTTCATTGCATAACCTAACGAATTACTAATAGTGTGCAAGCAAGCAATCACGCACGACAAACATGCCACGAGTCAGTCAAGAGGAATTATCAAATTCGACATTTGCCAATTACACATTCGGCCACTCATGGCTTGCGGCAAGCTTAAGGTTCGTATAAATACAACTTCCATCTTTCAAAGTCTGCCTTCATTAAAAATTCTACAAGTACATAGTATGAGGCTCTCTGCTAATCAAATTCGGATACTAAAAGCTCCATCTCAAGCGCACGTTTAAAGGTTATTAATGATTGAGCCAGCACAGCTGACGGAAACATAATAACGGTATTTTGAAATTATCATCATGGTATCTAACCCAAGGAATTAAATTTTCCGGACAGCAAAATGTGAAAAAATATTCATGATGCACTTGCTAATAATAAGGGGAGAAATGCGCATTTATGAGCTGTCGTACGATGCCAACTTCCACAGTGTTTCTCGATATCACTACGCAGACAATATCGAGAGACACGAGTATTGCTGTACAGACGGCAACAACATACATTTTAAATCAACATTAAACATTGGACGTTCAAAATAAAAATATAATTGTCGACTTGAGATAATCTTTTGTTAAATAAAAACGAATTCACAACTATTCCTCATGTTCTCCCCTTAAAGAACAGTCCTTGATACGCGACAAACTAATAATACTATGTAAGACACTTACAGATGCTAACTGAAGCAGAAACAGGGTATGGAGCTGGACTATCGCCCAATTGCTGTCCTGTTATTGCAGAACTATGTTTCGTGAGATATTCTCACGATACATACTTGATCAGCCTAACGAACTCTCATAATTCAAGACACTCTTCACGATACCTTCGTTTGAAACAGTATTTTGTGGTTTTCTTTCAATTAAAATTTCTACTTATCTTCTTGACCAACCCGATACCAACATGTAGGCAACACGCAACAGTTACACAATATGCCCAACAACCTCATCGTTATAACTAATGTCATACACGCAAATTCAACTACAATTACAAGCGCTGAAATATAACACAAAATATTTAAGTGCGATCAAATGTGAGATGAGGCATATCAAGATATACTTCTTAGAAGAATTCTCATTCATCTTCTTTGAAGATTTCTCATTGAAAAATCGAATACGACAGGGAAGCTCCATGGTCACACAAATATGCGATAACTTCAGAACTTACCTCAAGACGTATCAGATAAGTGGAAAATACAAAAAATTGTGTTCCTTTGTTGTCCAACAGGAAGAATTGAAACGGGGGAAAATAAAATATAGATGTTGACAGGACTTTTCTCATTTATTTATTAATCTTAAAAAAATAAAAATATAACAACTGAATGTGACTTGTAACGGGATATGTGAGGACGTGTCTGGAGTGCCAAAATACCTGCTCCACTATTTTACGATGCATCGTTGAAATATGAATAGTGGTACACTCAAACGCGATCGGCATCGTTTTAAAACCGGAAATTTGCGCTCTCGACTGAATATGAGAGAAAAAATTTCGGCATACCGATAATACTCATCAAAAGTCTCCACAAAATCAATGACTTATTATGCATTATACAATTACGAAGAATATAGTAACAAATGAATCATGAAAGGCAGTTTCTCAATCCCATCCAACGTATCAATGATTTTGGAACAGTTTCCTAGCCCTGATAACAAAATTGTTTGATTCTATGAAATTATTTTTAAAAAATCGGCCATTTATCATCGAAAAATCGACACTATCAAATTTAATTCTTTAAAAATGTTAACGATGAAGAATAATTTGCTGTAATATAGCGTATAAGTCTTATTTTTATTGCATTACTTTCTAGAATGTGAACAAAATAACACGTGTCCGATACGTTGACATAGTAACATAATGAAAATGAATTTATTCCAAGAAGGACGCACTCACCATCTTCGTACAGCCTTGCCGTGTACCGACGTTGGAATACTTTCAGAAGTACGCAAAGTATGTCCCTATTACTGCGAATTTCTATCAATTGTTTTTAAGTGAAATCGGTATTTGACGGTGCATTTCAAATTATTTAAGCTTAGCAGATGCTTCCATCATAAAATGTTTCCTACGATTATATACGAATAAATATAAAAGTTGAGATGGAAGAAAATTTAGTATCCACCCCTTCTCTTACCGTGACTATGCAATATCGTATTCATACTATACTGATTTTGAGGGGATATGAAGCAATACATAATTATAATCCGAATCGCGGAGCTCTGTTGCTATTCTTCAACGTACAGAATCCCCCTCCAGGAATTAGGTGCTAGCATGTACACTTCCAGCTGTGAGGCGGGGCGGGTGGAGGGCGAGAAGGCATCGGGCGGCCGAAGAACGAGGACGCGGGTGAGGGCGCGGGTGAGGGCGAGGGCGCGGGCGCGGACGAGAGCGCGGGCGATAGGGCGGGTGCGAACGCGGAGGCGGCATCAGGTGAAATATGGGAGGCGCGCCGCGCGGCGCGTCCGCGTCTGCGGGTGACCAAAGCGCGCTTACACTCGGCTATTTCCGACCGCCCAGCGGCCGAGGCGCCAAGACGCATTCATTACGGCGCACGGGCGATGGGCGCCGACTCGACCGTCCGGAGGGCGGGCGGGGAAGGGCGGGGACGAGGGGGTGGGCGCCGAGATGCCCGGCGCCCCGATGCAAATCCCTATTGCTGCGGCTTCCCTATCTTGCTGCAGACACACACACACAAACACACACTCGCAAACTGCCAGGATACCTGAGGTTCACAGGAAATGTAAGCCTTACTAGACCTCACAGCAGATTCATAATCAAGGGGTTTCTTACATCTTTACCACGCTATAATGTGAGAAATATTTCGTCAATATCTGGGGGGACTTAACGACAGTGAAAACTTACTCCACGCGGAATCAAGTAAATGATTTGAACAATGACCCTGACATCAAATAAAATAAAGGTTTCAACTAGCTCTCAACCCCCTAATAAAACACAACCACTCCAAACGACCAAGGTGTTTTCTGCATTTAAATATTTTAGTAGTACCTTCACGCCTTTTTAAATAAAAATGATTCCGATTTTAAAAACACTTTCTGCCCAATATATTTTTATTATATTTATTTTTATTTATATATATTTTACTTTTTTATAACCAATTGATAGTTCCGCGTATGAAGTTTCATAAATAAGTTCACGTCACAATTTCATGTGCTACAAAAACGGAAAAAACGAAATTAATTTACTTCTCTCCTTAAAAAACCTAAAATTTTGTGCTTTTTATAAAAATAATAACACTAAAATACTGTCTTTGGAATCCTCGACCATACCAGGCAACTAGACATCCTAGAGAGAAGACTTTCAAGAGTAGATAAAGAAAACGTTTCCAGTAGCACCAGCTTGGGGCTTCATTCCTCGCAAGAATGATCACAGAAGCGTCTAGAACTGCATCCCAGACGTCGATCCCTCGAACCTTCCATCACCACAGTGGCAGGCGTGCTGGCCGAGCGGCGGCTGCAGCGCGTGCTGAGCAGTGCGCGCAGGAATAATTCTGGGCTGCTGTCCAGTCCATTACAATACGTGGCATTCATATGGTTGCGGTGGCGATTCTGCGCAAACGGATCGATTTAGCAGCGCAGCGACGTTGCCTCAATGCGATCGCAGGCGCGCTCTGGCTGCGTGACCTTCGGCAGCGCGACGCGCCGTCCGCCAAGCCGATCCAATAGCCTCCTCGGTACAGGTTGCTCTCAGAAACGAAAGAATGGCAGATTCCCCGCTTTCCAGCCTTCCCAAAATACTTTCCAACGAGTCGGCGCTATTCGAGTACGGGAAGCGAAGTATCACGCGTGCTCGGATGAGAGTGCCATGGACGGCGGAAAGGGGGAGCGAAGAAAGCCGGGTATATGTGAGAAGGGCCAACGGACGTTATCTGGACTTTCGAGGAGGTTCGAGCAATGACAATACGACATAGGTTATAAAATAAATTTTGAAGAATAGAAACGTACCGAATAATGTGAAATGTGAAGCTACCATTTTCTCGAAATACGTATTATCAACGCTAAGTGAATAGAAAACTGTAGAAGAAGAATCGTGGAGGACACTATGGGAGGACAGACCGACAAAGGACGAGTTCTCGCGGTTCGGTTACAAGACGTCGAACACAAGCCTAGCTTTCAAGCGTTTTTCTACCACCAATATAAATGATCGGCTTGCACGATTTATGGTCGGGCCGCGCTACCCGAGTATTTTCGGCCTCTGTTCGCCTTCCGATCGCGCGTGCGACGCGACGCGACACGCGGCGCGGTAAGGCGAAGCGTGGCGGCGCACAATCGCTAGATAGAAGTCTCCGACATTTCGCTCGATGAAACTCAACAATTCAATCATTGGGCCTTATAACGATCAATATTAGAATATTTTCCAAAAGTGTTCTTCATGCAATAATAATCTATTTATTCTTAGAAGTTTGCGGACATTTTGCATTTCAAAATAATCACCATGCTAATAAATCAATTCTTATAAAAAATTGGCATTTGTTACTTTGAACAACAGTGCACTTTCGATGGCAATGTGCACTACAGATAGCGATGACTTATCATCTGTAGTGCACGTTGTTGTCTACACGTAAGATTACCCTTCAGAGTTACTTCTTTAGGAGCACTTGAAAGCTATTTACCCAAAAGTAGAATCTCATTTGCACAAAAGCTGAAAATTAAAAGTTCAAAAATACTTATGGATGAAATATCACCTCGAAGATCTCTCCAATATTCATACTCGAAAAGCGATAATGTCATGAAAACTTAGGAAATGTTACAGGTTTATAACAACTACAGGGAATCTTAACTATGCCACGTATCTATCATCACTAATAGATAAGTACCATTCAATCCTCCCCTAAAAAATTGCTGATGATGATTTCTTACATGGACATCCTGTATACTGTATTCTACCAATCTTAACAGAACAGTGATTTTCATCGTTTAACTTGTTGGATATTTATAATGGCTTAGAACGCTTTATTTATCCTTTAATTCGTAAAAAAGTAATAAGATTTAGGTACTTATCTTCGACTAACTTATATATCTATCCATATAATTATCATATTTATTTTTTATTACTGACGTGCATTATTTTCTTTTGAATTTTAGTAGGCTGAATAGACATCCTTGCTGTTTCATTTTTATGCTGTTTCATTTTTATAATTAACTCTAACAGTAGGGTCAGTACACGATAACAAACTAATCATATTCATGGAATCAGTCAACGAGTATGTCATCAGTCTACCAACAAAACTGAGGGGACGAAGTAATATGTAGCGTTTCCGTACGTCCTGTAAAATTCATAAATCGAAACACAGACCCTTATTCGGCCCGATCCCATCAATTGAACGGAGAAAAAGGCGCGCTCATTTTTATATCATGCTGTTGCAAAAAATGTATATCACTGCATTGTAAGAGAACCTCTAATCTCCATTTATACTCTTGTAAAGATTATAACTGCTTGAACCTAAAGTATAGCAGAAGGAAAAGGACTACTACTTATCAACAGTGACAATGATAATAAAATACTACTGTTCATTAGATCGGTGAGGTAGATACCTTCTTAAGAATGATAAATAAAATATTTCTGGTATCATCAATTTATTTGGCTCATGATCGTTTTTCCCTTTTGTTTTCGGCCCGGAAGCAGCAAGGTATGTACGACCCAGTTTGCTTACGCATCTGGTAGGCAATGTCTACATCCTGTATATAATATTTGTGTTAACTTATACCCAATTGTTTATAATTCATGTATTAATACAATTTATTTCGAATTTTACCTCAGAATGATCGCTAAGCGATAGAAACGATCATCTACGAAATAAATTGTTGATACCAGACAACATCTTTTATTTATCATACTTAAAATACTACTGTTTTACCAAACTACGTGGAGAGTTTTAGCATTCTTGCCACACGTTAGCAACGAAAAGACAATCCACACAAGGATGTACCAAAACATAACGAGATACGTGGTATTTTTACTTGGCAATAAATACCGCACGCTTCAAACTTGTGCCAAGTCTGAGATCTTAGAACGTGTACTTCTTAGAGAAACATGTTACGTTTTTAATTACAATGTTACATGAAGGTCTACTGGACATAAAATATTTATTTAAAATGCACGGTGGACTCATCCAAGTTGGGGCACGACCGCAAGGACATTCTGATTACTCACCACTAGTTACGCGCAAGCCAGTGTCGTACGTAGGGTAAGTATTATGACATGTGCCAGAACACACACTACATTCATTTCCCAAGGTATTACCCGCTGTCTGTTTATAAACATATGATTCATACGAATCCATATACAGATTATTGGTTAAAACAATATCACTTACTGCTATAACAATTTTACATTACGACTAGAGAAAACGTGTTTTCATTATTCCATTGATTCTATACACAGAATGTCCGGGGAGGCAATGTGTAAATTGGGTGCTTTTTCATTTCCGTATAATGTTTTCTTCGTAAACAAATATATTCATTTCCTTTGTAAATAATAAAGAATATACATGTTCCTGGAGTGTCTTTATGTTTCTTCAATGAACAGTTTAGCATAGAAAGCATTTTTTCAAACCAACTTTTGATTGCTTATAGCGGCCCGGCCATTCGGAATATCCAAGGAGTTTATTAGACGAAATATGCTAAAAATTGCCTTAAGAGCATATTTTAGAAGTTTCGACGTTTCCTCCCCGGTCATTCTGTATTCTAGTAATAATTGTTTTCATTTAATTTAAAGTCGAATGAATCTTTTGTCTCGGGTATAAGTTTTTACATTTTTATCTCACTCCCGAATTTGTAATAATTTTATTTGTACGTCTACACTCTCTCGTGTAATATTTTTATTCATGCCATATTCTTACCGGTCACAAACCGTTCCAACAAATGGTCACAGAGAGTTTTGAGTTGCTTCGGACATCTCCAGAAATACGCATGTTTTGGTGTCAGTTGCGAAATGTGTGTAATGCGTGTTACAAGCGTCATACAATTATAAAACTCATGTCCAATTTACATTCTTCTTTAAAAAATAATGGTGCAATTCCTACTAAAGAGACCATAGGTAGTATGTCAAAATAAGACACCAATTTTCATTTTGTCATCAAATAAGAAGCGCCAATATTAATTCAGTACAGACTGCGTCCCCTGTGACCCCGATGACCGTGGACGCGAGTTGCGCCTAGACATCCGAGAAGAGCAGTCGCCTGTTTATTTAAGGCGAGTGCACCGCGGCTGTCGCGCTGGAATGCGGACTACCGACTTGGCGCCCGAGGCCAGTCACCGGCCAGTCTCCAAGGGGTGGGTGGCGGCGGCGCAGGGCGGTGCTGGGCGGCGGTGGGCACCACAGCGCCTCGCGCGTGCTCGCGAGAGTGGGAGAGAGTGGGAGAGAGTGGGAGAGAGTGGGAGAGAGTGGCGGTGGGCATGTGGCCCTCCCGCTGTCGCCATCAACCTCCACGTGCGTTAATGGCCGATGGGTCATCGCTGGCACTCTCCACGCTGCATTCTGAAGGTCAAGGGTACAACACCACTTTCGACCGTTTCGATTCAACACGCTAAAACATGCATCATCGGAATAATGTAATAAGTGTATGAAATATGAGATTAGCACTCGTGGCGTAAGAATTTAGATGCAGCTATTTTTGCTCCAAAATGCATTTCGCAACTTAAAAATTTCATGTCCATCTCTATTTCCATCAATAACTGGATTTGTATTCATATTTCAAAGATCGCACCTTCACCTCTGCACAGGTGAAATCCATTACGTTCTCATTGACAATACTTTTGTTAAACCGTATTTTCTCGATTCGTGCATTTACAAATTTATTTCGAAGATAATGTTTGACAGACTGTATTAATGAGCTTCTATTTCCCGAAAAAAATATTTGGGCAAATTCAACATGATTCACATAATGTGGTTTCACTAGATACTTTTATTTATGATCTTTTATTATTGACAAAGGCAGTAATTTATGACATCCAATAAATTATAAATGACAAAAACGGTTTAAATTTTACTGGTTGTGTGATAACACTCGTTCTATCTAACTAACGTTCTCTGTTATATATATATATATATATATATATATATATATATATATATATATATATATATATATATATAACAGGCTCTACAGTTGCCAGAAAAAATATTGCATTGACTTTATTCGTTAACTAGAAAACAGGAGGTGTCAGTTTCGAACCAAAAAGTTGGATATTAACATTTTTTTTATCCCAAATGTAATTTTCCATTTAAGGAAATATAGCCGACAACACAACAGCTTAGATGAAAAATCTTTTAGTTGAAATATAAGATAAATTTAAAAAATCATAATATCATAGGGCGATAACTATCTGTACCCCTTTAAAAACGGGTTTCCATCAGTAACGTACAGAATCTAACAATAAGCAATCCTTCATCATCATAGAGAATACATATGATTACTGAAAAGGAAACGTTCCGTGGTATCCCGCTCTGATTTGGTTGAATTCTGAATACGTTGTAAGGGATGAAGAAATATATTTCACGTTTGGGTGGAAAGAACTATTCATCCTCCAAATCTTTTCTGGAAAATACCTCTGAAAAAACTACACTTACATTTACTTAACAAAATTGACGACTGTTTACCTTTTTTCGAAGAAATTTTTCTGAAAGTAATTACCATCAGAGTCATACTGTTGATTTCTTAAGGGAAAATAGCGGCTACGATTAGTTCCGAGCAAGCCTTGTGGCTGTCTCCGCAGCGATTCTGACCGCGAAGTCATAGGGTTGCGCGTCCGATCGTGGGCGGATTTCGATACTAACTACAGAGCTCGGTCGAAATCAGTCGTAGTCTGGCGGAGAATTCTCACGGCCTGCTGCTCTGATCGCTATTTTTCCGTGGTTTCTCCAATCAACACCAGACGAATGCAGGAGCAGTACCCTAGAACGAACGATGCTCCACGCGCGATCATTCCTTCCCCTCTCTTACCCTATCTTCTCCCCGTAACACACAATTACATGCCCTACTCTATTACACAGACACCAGTCAAGAGGTTGTCCTAGTTGGCGTGACGGTCATTCGGGGAGTGTGAGGCTATACCTGGAGAGAGAATTCCTCAGCAAATCGTCGTGAAGGTCAGCGCTGGATCTCTCCATCTAGCAAGGGAAGAACACTTCCACATCCAGGTACAAACAGCATTTACTACACTAACGGAACTAATGTCCATAGCAGTTGACGTAATCAGAAACAATCAAATAAACAAATAGAAAATAGTTTTAGGCGATTCATAATACAAACTTTGCTATAAATATTTTTTATGAAACATTGCCCACATTTTCTTCAAAGAAGTTGAAGTATTTTCTCCATCGTGGCAGTGAAACGCGTTTTCATGTCTGCGTCTCTCAGACGGCGTCTGCAGTGGCCCGACGGTGAGTCGCCAGCCGCAGGGCACCAGGCAGTTCGCGAGACGCTTGGCGAAGCGACCGCTGCGACGCTGCCGCCGCCCATAAAGATAAAGCGCAAGGGAGACGTTTACTGCGGGGATTTCATAAGCACGCGCTGGATCACTTCCCTGCGTGGGTAGGCTGCCCGATGGCACGGAGGCGCGGCCAACCGCCGCTGCACAAATCCCTGGCAAACGCTGGAAGGCCGGGCGTTGGAACGACTCACTAACAGACCAGCCAGAAAACTCATGAAGTTCCAAACGGACGACCGACGGTTCGGAAAAGCAGACCATACACCACAATTGATTGTCTCTTGCCAATTCACAAATACGCACTCACACTTACACGCTGATGTCTATTTTCCTAAATTTCCTAAATCATTGTCACTTAGTCACTTCCAACACCTGTTATCACTTGAAAATACTACTAGCACTTTTTTAATGGTTTTCAGATGGAAAGTGAGGTTCCCAAATCGACAAGTATAATATATCACTCTGTTTGACAAAGTGCGGCAGAACGCCCCTTCGTGGCCGGGAAATAAGTTTCTTTACATACCAAGATCCGAACCGGATAGTTTCGGGTAACATTAAACTCAATTGTCTTATTTCAACTCTCCGGCAGGCCACCATTTTATTCACGAGTTATAGCTCTGAACACAATTTTTCATGTACTGGAACCGTCCGAGAATATCTAAGTAAATTATGACGCAGCGGAGCGTACTATGTGGCCTATTCCTTCCCGACTGTAAAACGAAAAGAAAACACAATTTTTATTCGTAAAGTCTGACCAGCACTGATTTCCTTTATAATGCACTTTGGAGCACAGAACAGGGCCCGAGCTAGTTCTTCCGCCGTCCGGAGGTGGCCAAATCGGCGACCTTCGCGGTAGTGCGAAGCGCTCGCCTGCATCTCGACGGCAGCCAAGATCGCCAGCGCCAGAGTGCTGCTGCCATCACCGCGTCGCCACCGCCACCGCCGCTGCCGCGACAGCAGGTGCGCGGACGCCGCCGCCTTCGCGCGCCTGTGGCGAGACTTGGGTGCATTTTGGGCTCAGGCTGCGAGGGATGACCCACTTCCAACTGCTCACAGCCTCTCGTTTGGGCGAGCGGATGGCCCTCTTATGTTATTATAGGACCAACACGCCTCTCCCTGAACACATTTTACCAACGTTTGTAAATCAATTATATCTAGAACTGCACTTTCTGTGCCATCTGAGACCGCGACAAACACCAACAAAGTATGAAAATATTAGTTTGTGTGTATACCTATAAATAAGATTCATACTAAGTATTTAAAAGAGAAAGGTATATCTTTACATAGTGTAAAAAAGGAAAATGAGATTTCAATACATTCATTGACAAGAATGGCGAAGGATCAGAAAACTCTATTTGTCTGTAACATTAATCTCTACTTGTAAATTCATTATAAGAACATCAGTCCTGTCCAGAGCATGTTTATGAGCTATCTGAAGCCGTGCAATCAAATCCAATATCAATAAAGTTCAACATAAACACTCAGAATAAAACTCTTCTGTGCGGTGAAAAAATGTGGATTTTAAGAGTTAAAAACATGGGAGTTAACACTAGAAAAAATGTAAACGACAATATTTCCTACGTAAAAGCATAGCTACTACTTTGTAAATAAATCCTACAAATTCTGAATTCTTTCCACACCGAGTGTGATAGAAACTTTATTCAAAGAAAAAATAAAAGAAGGCAGGGTTTTAGTATCCATACTACGGGCGTTTGAACTAGTTTAAGAAGCCAACGCCTCGTCCACTGGAGCTCACGAACCCCTGTTCGAAAGGCGAAAGCTTAAATGCGACTGCGCGATGCAAACTACCCACTCACTTGACTCGCGCCCAAACTTCCACCCGCCGCCGGCCCACGCTCCGTCTGCTCATCTCCTCCCATGCGAAGTTTTCACGGACTCTCATTTCAGTTACGACACTCACTACACTCAACTAACGAGACGGACATCAAGCGGCCCGTGGTTACCGATACAATCACACATCTGCCCACAGAAATTAGGAACTACGCACATACGTGTGCAGATGCTGCGAGACGACAGGGAGGCCGCAGTCCAACCCCATCGTAACACGTGTTCAGGATTATGACAACGAACTAATATCAAGAGATAATTGTTTATGAAGGTATGAATAAGTGAAAATGAAAATGATAGTGGAATGACCCAAGGAAACACGTTTCACAACGATTAAGATACACAATTACACCGAAGTTTTGTACTACTAGTTTTGAACAGTTAAGTCCTCTCAGCCATTCTCCAGAAATGGTCGATCGGTATACAATCAATTCGTACCAAACGTAGGGCACTGATTAACATTTAGAGAAATTTTGTTAACAATGCTCATGTTACTGTACGTTAACAAGACGTGTTACATCACATTGAAAAGGATTATGAGCAATGGGAGGGAGAGGGAATTCCAAAAAATATATACCTGTTTATCAGTTATTGATGATGATGATGATGATGATATGCAAATATATGGGCTACCACAAACACTTTATCCAAGAAATGAAAGCGACAATATGTTCACTAGGAGAGAGGCAATATAACTTACTTCACCGCAAGTTAACTTAGGGTTCTATCTATAGAATCTAAAAAGCAGTTGAGAATGTTTTCTTTCGAATCGTTTAAAAAACACCGGTCTGAAATAGCTTGTATGAAACTATTTCAAAACCACAATTTTAAACTGAAAATGAAGACTTGCGCTGGTTTATGCCTTACAAGTTCATACGCGAATACCGTAATTGGCATTCGCTTACAAATGAATTCTAAAATAAATATAACACGAAGGTGACAGTAAAAAAAGTATCTCTTCAGTTTGTAAGTCTGAGAATATGAATTCATACAAGGTTCTTTGAGCATAAGTTGATTTATAGTTCAAATAAGGTCCAGCTCTTTCAGTGCACGATGTAAACACAAATTTCGTAATATTTTCAAAATCTTCGAACTGTTTTTACTTACCTTCGTGTTAAAATATACCTGTATAGTTTAGATTTGCAATTCATGAGATTTCATGAATTGCAAATCTAAACTATAATATTACTAATTCAGACAGATCATCCGATTGAGGAGATGTTGGAATGTTGTATAATGTAGATAGAATCGCTTAGAAGGTATTTGGCATTCGCGCCATATCGATCTGTTATACAAATTGGTCAAGAAAGCTACAACTAGAAGGTAATTTGGGAAACGTTAATATGTTCATTTGTGAGTACATAATTGGTTCTGCCCTCGGCAGATGCGCAGGTGAATATATTCTGGTACCAGAAGACACAACAAACCTGCTTTATATTCTATAAGAACGGGAAGATTTATCATATGTGATTCGTACGAAATTTTGCAACACTACCCCTATTTTATTCGTTTCAATCGGTGTTTCATTCCCAATTATGTAACAATGACATTAACTACTTTTTTTAAATATGAAGAATTTTTGACAAAATAAGAGTACATTGTGAATATGTTTCTAAAATGACCACTTACGAGAAGACAATGTTAAATGGCACGGACTAGGAAACGCTGCGGTACTTGGAGCCGCGGCAGACGAGACAGGATACGAGAGAAGGGTTGTGGAACGAGAAGTGGAAAAAGAGGTGATGGCGAGAAGGGGAGCTTATTTTAGGCGGAACAAACGCCCTACAACTGCGAGAAGAGCACTACCATCCTCGTTTTCGACGCGCGCCTGGAGGCTCTCAACCATGTACTAAAATCTCACAACACGGTCTCTGCCAGGGCTGTGGATTCAACTCAAAACTGACTTATGTCACAAGGAAAGTAAAGATTTGTAGTACCCATATTCTATAAAGATTCGCTTGCGCGCACACACACACACACATTTATTCTGTACTTTAAAATTAAGCTATAAAGAGCTACTAGCAATAAAAAGTTGGATATATGTGTAACTTAGATACTCACACTTCATCCCACAATGTTTCCGTAATCTCAACACAAGAGTAACACAATAGAAGTAGCATATCTTGCATAAGAGGTGTGTATGTATGACAATAAAGCCTGATTAATAAAGACATTAAAGCATGGTGTATCAATAATTTGAATACACGTAAATGAATATCGATTAGCGTGCTTGCTGTTTCAGAATGTGTGAATTTCTCTGATATCATTCTCTTATATTTAAAATGTATAAATATTGATCTGATTTGTTTTCCTCGTTTATATCAACTTAGACTCAACATAAAACAGAATTTTGTAAATCAACTTAAGGCATAGAAAAGGTTGGAGGAATATAGTGTTATTGTTAGTGTAATAAACTAAAGTGTTGGGTGCCAATGGTTGTTTAATCGATCTGATACTTTCAACGGATATTTTGTGTTAATTTTAAATATAATAAAATAGTGAGATCGGAGAAATTCGTACGTTGCCAAAATATGGGCCACCCCATCATTTTGATTTCCACGAACAGAAATACTGAAGATGAAGGAATACCAGGATGGCGTGAACCGAAATACCCGAAATTTCTTTTCCAGAAATTAAAGAATAAAGCAATAAACTAATAAAAATGGCATCACGAGATAAAAACTGCGAAAGCAAAATAGAGTAAAATGGCGCAATCGGGGATGAGATCACTCCGAAACGTTAGGTCACCCCTCAGACAGCGAGACCAACAAGCACAAAAACGGATGATTGGTAGCTTCCACAAGTAGATAGACGGGCAAAGCAAACGGCCAAACAAACAAAATTCAGACAGTGACAAACTTGTCTTAATGACGACGACTTCGACGAAGTTTGAATAGGATAAAAGTGTTTCTAGTGTATTACAAACAACAAATAAAAATGTTCGCAATAAATATAACTTCTTACTCCAAATATGTAACGTTATGATAACCGTTCCATCATTTCTCGTTTTTAGATGTTTGGATACTAAATTCGCTATGCCGGTTTTAACTCCAGCTTTTGTTGTAAATATATAAACCTTATGTCAAATACAAGAGATAAAAAGAAAACGTACCATTTTATATTTATACCACGAAACGATGTCTCCACGGAACGGTGTTTTGTTGTTGTTATTGCTGTTGCAAAGCCAATATGAGCCGAAACGGTGGCCGAGATGGATAAGGCAGTAGTGCCGTAGCGATCTCGGACCATAGGATCGCGGGTCGAGTCCCGCCTCGGGCATGGTTGCATTGTGATCGTCCTTTCACCCCCTATCAATATAGCGTATCATCACAGTTACCATTCTGTTACGTGCAATAGTGGTCGCTAATGACATAGAAGTTGATGCGACTTTAAATAACAAAAAAAGGGGGAAAAAGAAAAAATAGCCAATGTGTATAAATCATGTATGTATCTCAACGATCACGACGAGCGGAAATAATTAATTTCGCCCCATAAATAATATGATTGCATCACTAACGGTTCTTATTACAAGTCCATTATTGTTTTCGGCGTACTGCAACCATATACGTACGAAAATGACGAAAGGAACATAAAAACGAAGCGAGCGAAATAGGATTTAAACCTTGAAAATATTCCTCTCGATCGTCCTTACCTTCCTTCTCAATTCTATTATTGTGCACAGGAATTCTGAATTCTTCGAACCACATTAGTCATGAAGAGCAGATTTACGACACATTCACCGACGAGACAACGCATCGTACCCGAAAGTTCCCTCTGACACCTCAAAAATAAACTTAAGACGGGCGCTAACCCCGAGGCTTACCTTGCTGTCTGGAGTAGCATTCTTGGGGTGGGGGTGGGGGGTGAAGCCCAAACATAGTCCGTCTATTGCTAATCAAATGCAAAAGTCCAGAAATCGAGATGTATTGAACGGGCGGAATTATTAATTTTTCTAAATCAATTCTTTATTTGTGTCTTCGTTTTACTACGGATACTGATGATTCTAGTACGAAAACATATAGTAGGTTATTGATAATTAAACTAATTTATAAACATCTTATGAATAAAAACTACTTCTGCAAACCAAAAAAAGTTCAGTCGACGTATTTACCAAGGTTTATTTCAGATCAAAAGCAAGTATGTTTTCATAATTGATGTTGATAAAATTAACAAGAAATACACGTTAGTAACAAAATAATCGAAAACGAATTTTTAGTACATAAGACTAGTAGCCTGCAGCGGCAAAAAATTCCTGAGGAAAACCCAAAATGGTTTTACAAAAAGAAGCACGCTCAATGCTCATGCACGAGAAATAAAATACTCATTGCACTAATGCATTAAATATTTCAACAGAAACTGTCTTTACGAATAGACATTTTTGTATTACTTCTGAGCTCTTCGGTACCTAACGAAACTATAAACACCTCTTGAAAGCCCGGAGGTTTCATCGTATCGACACCTTTGAATTATTGTGCGCATTGAAAATTAGTAATATGGATGTTTTTAGATTTTCTCGCGTTCGTAACTTCCTAGCGAAATCATAGACACCTCTAAAAAGATCGCAAGTAGTTTTCTCTGTATTTCTGCACGCGTTGGACATTAGCAATTTTTTAACCTGTCTAAGAAAACCATAGACACCTTCCAAAGGGCCGCATACTTCACAGTTTCCCTTCAAAATCCGCAGGCATTCCCAATAAATAAGACGTATACATTAACACCCAATGCTCCGAAGAAAAAGCCATTCAAGTCGTTAGAAAAAAATGGTTGGCTTCATCAGCTCACAAAGAATAGGCGACAAGTCTTCCTACAACTACAATTATAAAGATACATTTTTTTCTTAATGAAATATGTTAATCAAAAACAGATTTTCAAATAAGGAAATGATGAATTTTGGATAATGTGTGTATTTTTGCAGTAATTGGGGGCAAACTTACTCGCTCGCTCTGAAAATCCCACGCTTTCTTATCGTAATTTTATTAGTTTTCCTGCAGTTGGATGCTACGGAAGTTAAAATGTGTGTATTATTTGATATTTCTTTATTCGTTTCTTACATTGGAGCTTTTGTTATACGTTTACAAATTAATCCATTAGAAATTATTTAAAACGTATTTGAAATGAATGTCAAAAAAAGATTGCTAGCCTTCTGTCGCCCGCTCCCAGTTTACGCAGTACGATGCTACGTAAGTTAAAATGTATACATTGTTTCATTTTTTAATATTATTATTTATATTATATTTATGATACTTTATCTCAAATAGTGTCCTTTAATGGTGTTAAATGTGAAAACGAATAGATGAGTGGTCATTGTTGGTTGTTGTTACCGACTGTTGTAACGCCGGAAAGTTAACAAAAGGCGATAATAACTTCAACTTTTCATTCACAGGAATAAAAGTGAATCCTTTTATATATTTGTAGAATACTACAGTACCATAGAGTCTAACAATTACTATTACATACTTTTCAATCTATTTGTTTGCCAATGCTAATAGTATCGTATTACTTATTAACTTTTAATTATTTAACTTTCTCGCATTCTGCTTCTTTTTCGCACCAAATATTCTACGATTTCAAAAGAGTTTTACAAAAAATAATTCGGAGAGAAATTGTGGTCTAAATAGAATTACATGACCATTACTAATGGCGAGAAAGTACGTGATATTTTAGCAAAACTAATTTCGTTTAGGGTATCCATAGTATTAACGTCTAACAAAGAACGCGCTGGAAATATGAAAGGAGATAGAAAAGGATCTTCCCTTGACATTATCATGACCATCAGAATTCTTCCATATCTCGATGCCAGACTAAAGACTGGTGAATCTAACGAGAATAATTTATTTATGTTTCTTGAATTTTGTGATAAAAAGATATCGTTTATTATAGAAAAGTTGGCTTTTCAAATAATGAAGCTAATTCAAAAGTTGTTCGAGTCATTTTTTCTTAATTTATTTAAAGTTATTTTTGTACTACTAAAGTCATATAGCGATCACTCTTAAGTGACATTGGGGGTAACGGTAACAGTAAACGAACCCACACAAAAATCCATGTCCCTGGCGGGATTCGAACTGGCTATCCTTTCCATTTTTATTGATCATATTACACTTCTTTTCGAATTTCTACTATGTGGGTTTCATAGTGTGATAAAAATTGGGTAAATATTGGTTCCAATTCAGCCAAAGACTTTTTAAAGACACTAACGTTTTTGCCTTATCCCTAAAATATTAATATTGCTAGAAACATGCAAAATTGCTACTGACAGGCAACAGTAACAATATTGCTAGAAACAGGCAACCAAACTTTCAACGCGACATCAGCCGGACAGCCAAGATTTCATTGCTTTTTCATCTCAATTGCCTTGAGACGAAAAGTATTGCCAACGAATATTTTTGAGAACGTCATTAATCCTCGACATTTTCTCCAAAGAGTGAATGATAAGTTAACCCAGTGCAAACAACGTAAAACTCTTTTCTACGCTGAAAACCATCTCCATTACTCTGAATTAACAAATGAGACCTGCGCCTGAAGAAGTTCTCTTCATGAGGCAGTCTTAAACATCGGCAGCATTTACAGAAAGTTTTCATGAATTCAGTTAATTTTAAAATGCGTCTAGTTTATTAGGTTAATTTATGTAATATTTTATTTAAGGTAAAATATTTATCGAAGTTAAAATAGCATTTCTATTGTGGGGTGTGTAGTGCCAATGAGTAAAAATAAAATGGGATAATTTTACACTAAATTAGTTTGTTACGGTTTACGAGAAGGGTACTTACTACCTCGAGTACTTTCGTTTTAAATAACAAATCTATCGCATCCCTAAAAAAACACTAAAACCTATCACAAAATAAAAAAAATTAGAAGAGATCATGTCCTTTTCGACAAATTACATATCAACCTTTCATAAAAAAATTAATTTCATCTGCTCGCAAAAATTTGTGAATAATCTACATCACGGCCATACGTTTAACCTTATTCCACATCAACTTCTGTCGAACATTCGAGGTTAATTAGAATAATTCCTTATGAGATTCAAAAATTCCCAGCTAAAATTGTAAGGCAAAAACGTCCGTTAGGTAAGAGATGCATACTATTACTGGATGAATGAACATTCACTGCTTTCCTTTTAAAGCACCCACTACTAGCAAAATTCTGAACACTGCTAGAAAAAAGTATGTACGAGGAGGGTTCCCCAATTTCCCTTCCCATGAATTTATCCCCCTCACGAATCCCCGATCCCCGTTGGTTAAGGTCGCTCTTGGCGAGGGCGGGGCTCCGGGGGTTGCAGGCGCCGCGGACAGTGGTGGCGGGAGTCTTTGGCGGGGCGCCACAACCTGCCTTACATTGAGGGGCCGCCGGGGCGCTCCGCTGGGGCGTCGTGTCGGAGGGCGTTGGGGGGAGGGCAGGGGGAT
>BOPP01000081.1:2790239-2804744 GCA_017312745.1 Gryllus bimaculatus
CCTAGCCGCATCCGGAACCCGAATTACGCCAACAGCTCACCAGTCCGAATGACGCCGTGTTGATAGAGGCTGCACTTACGCTTCGATCTTCTCCGTACAACTTGAGCAGCACTGTGGCTCTCCAGAAGGCTACAGGCGTTGACCGAAAAATGTACTCAGAAACTTCCAGTGCCGTATCGCATGGTAATAAATATTTAACACCCCACAGAAAAGTGATATCCCTATTCGTTCACTCTCAATAACTATATAGTGACCACAATTTGATGGTGGGTGTTGGTGTTACTGATGCGTGCTCTTCAGTTTGTGAGCCGTACCACGTCGCTCGAGACGGAATGCCTTTAAAAATGTGAAGTGCATAACACACGATCATAGTATGCTCTTTGCTCTGTAGCCGAAATCCGTCGTTTCACAGCGTCAATAATCCCCTGAGCTGGTTCAAGAGGGAAGTCTGGGGATGGTCGGGACATTTCTTAGACAAGTGTGCGTATGTCTGGCGATTTGATTCTTGAGTAGCTTGAGGCTAATGAGTAGCTTGTTTACTCGATTATGCATTCAATATTCTTCCGCACTATTATTGGGTTGATTTTTAACGATAAATTAAAAAAAACATATCTCACTGACTTGTATCTTGTTGACGGAATTTAAATTATATTCTTAATTATCAACAGCGACATCATCATTCGGAAAGACTTTGCCACATCCTTCATCCTTTATCTATTCGAAGGGGCAGTCTTGCGAGGAAACTCAACATATTGTGCCATATGTATTTGACATGCATTGACCACGTTAACATGACGTTCTCCACTATTGGATCAACACCAAATCTTTTCTGTATTTTTAGATTATAATTTGTTATTATTATTATTATTACTAATTATATTAAATAATTTTAAATCTATCCCTCCACCTATTCTCTTCGTTCTTGTTACATAAACTTAGTGATGAGCGTCAACGCCCTATGCTCATCTGCACTTGGTTACCAAACATACGTACTATATTATGATAATATTACTTTAACTTAATATGCAACTATTAATCCATCATACAAAATACTATCACCAGAAGAATGTTCCACTTCCACTAGCTCTTCTATTTTTCATTTTATGTTTTTTGTTTATAATAATTGCAATTCATTGGTATCAAAATAGTATAATACTATCAGTTCTAGAATACCCCACTTGATCATTCAGCATCTACGGTCTTATTGAAACCGTTCATATGTGTGATTGATCATTACTAATATTTGCTTTCGCCTTGATAATTTATTCAGTTATTATAATTTTGATTAATTGTTTTTAACATGTTATTTCATCAACTTCATTCTGATTTTTATTATACTAGTAATTTTTAGATTGATTCTTGAATTTACCCGAGTTTTATGATCTCATGCGTTCTACTTTGACAAATATTTAGTCTACGTATGTTACGTACGTAGTGCAATGTATGTACGTATATTTAGTCTTCGTAATTTTTTGGTCATTTGACCAATTGTTGCCAATAAAGATTAGAAATGATACTAGCTACAATAAACTTCGCGTGATGAAACATTTCAAAATTGAAAATTAATTACATTGCAATAAATGCAGTAAATAAATATGAGGAATTATAAACGCGATGTCGGCAAAATACGCAGAATAATTAGAAACATTCCTATTAATTAAAATATGTAAGACATGGGTAATAAAACCGTCTAAATAACTGTAAACTGTGTGTTTCACGCACATATCATTTGAGCATACTTCCAGTCTACAGAAGGAAATGCGCATTGAATTCTGGTCACTAGCCCTAATTTGCAATTGCGACCTCAAAGGAGTATACTGATCGTATACTTAATAGCAACAATGTTTTTTTTCGATATGAATTTTGAATTTTGAAAAAAAAACTCCCAGAATAAAGATTTTTAAAATTTGAAATTACGGGAGGAAATGAGTGAGGAAAAAAATATTTTATTGTCTATTTTCTCAATACGAGAGAAACAAAAACTTTAATCAATAAATAACTGGAAATATTGCATATTTAATGTCTACTGCAACTTTTTGAGTATTTCACACAAGAGAGAAAACCACTTACTGAAGCGCACTTGATTGCACTTCTCCCGACTGTATGTCTCACACACACACACACACACACACACACACTTTTCAACAGTTAAATAAATAACATGAACACTCGACTTTTCTGCCGCCATTCTATTAATATGAACGTCTTTGCAATCTGTGTTCCGTGGGCAGAATACGCGAGCAGCTTTTTCGGATCCTAATTACGCCGATGCGCCGAAGCTCTTAGGGCACTGCTCCCACGGCGCCCTACGCCGCGCCGCGCGCTGGCGAGGTGCGCGCCACCTCTGGAAGATGGCTCTCTTTGTACCTGAGCCAATAGTTTTTTGCTCGTTAACCCTTCCTTGTTTTGTCCTTCACTTTGGTGTGCGTTTTTTTCTTCTTCGCTCGCCTCGCCGCAGTCTAGTTTTCTATATCTGGACTTGCGAGACACCAGCAGCGCCCAGCGCTCCGCCCCGCCCCGTGCCGCGCCGCGCCGAGCCGAGCCACGCCCTGCGCCTCGCCCCTCGCCGCCCGCGCGGCCGGCGCCTCGATTTGCCAAGCACGCTAGACTTCCGAAGCCCCGCCGCCATTCGCCAAATGCTTGTTATTTCCCTATTCTTAAACGTTATGGCCTGACATGGTCACCAAAATTAGCTTCGTTGGCGCCGCGAAGTTTGGCGCTCCGGCCGGGGGCACGATCCCGCACCTCCCCCTCCCCGCCCCTGGCGCCAGTCCTTCGTCTGGAGCGACGGAGAGGAACTTCTTCTTTAGCCAATCCTATACGTGTGAAACGAAAGAAACGTGCATTTCTAAGTATTTATACGGAAGATGGTAATACCACCTAATTGAGCCAATTAGTATCGCTCTGGATTTCCGCAATTTCCACAAAATACTTTCATCAAAACACGGAACACTCCTGTTTAGAAAACTGACAAATTAAAACATTAGCGTCATAATTATTCGTGCAGTTCTTCTACGGTTTGTGGCTCGAGATATAGTAGTGTGCGCTATTTAGGAAAGTTTTGCATAAATTGAAATCATATTTAACTTTAAAACGTATATGCATTTTATAAGTCTTGTATTCTTTTGACATAATGACAGGTGATTGTGTTGCCCTTAGCATTGTGCGAGCTCATCTTACCCATTGTAACAACTTTCCAAATGTACTCTTGAAATCCTTATTGACTAGAAGAAGAAACATCTATATATCTATATAATTACTACTATACTACTATACTATATATATAAATATATATATACCCCTACCTTTGGTCGACCCGTATGGGAAACGTTAACTCCTACGACATCTATGATATACAACGGGAGGGTATCATTTTCCGAATGGGTTCCAGGGGTTTGACCGCTGATTGGAAGAATGATCGTGAACTGTTTTTGTGCAATTAAAGTCTAATGATTGAAACTATTGTCCAAAATATTCTTACAATCCCAGCACTGCGCAAGGCGTTTAATGATTCGTGCACGAGTGACCAGCTACTTGAGGCTTTCCGATGTCCACCGGCTGCTGGAGGCGAGCGGGGGGCGGTGGCAACGGCGGGCGGTGTTCCGGCAACTTTCGGTCCGCCCGAGGATTTGTCGGAGAATCGCTTCGCTGCGGCGGTCGACTCCCGCTCAGCACCCGATGCAATGGCCAACCGAGCTCGCCGCCGGAGTAGCACACCCACCCCAGTACCCCAGCAATAGTCATATCTGACTTCACAAGCGCGCATGGCGTCCAGATCGGGTTCGATCTCCATCAGTTTTTCCTATTCGCAACTCGAGATGTTTGAAGGTGCGGTCCCGCTGCTGCATCACAGCCCGGCGCGGAGAATGACAACGCGTGTATGTCGGCAGCTCACTCCAGTACTTAATCGTTTTACTCATCCCGGTCTGGGTGGCAACATTCGATTTGTGCTCGCCTAATGCATGCTGATTATCAATTTTTAATCAGCTCAATCCCCTTAATGTACAATCAAATTCCATAACTGTTGGTAATCTATATAACTTGCTTGAGCAGCACAGCAGTGTGTTGCGCTCCCGGCTTTGCGATATGTCAACCGTCATGCCCTCGCCGTCCCGAATGCACCGTTGATGGAGCGGCGGCGTTACTCGCGCTGATGTTAGTGCTTCTTTTCATTAGACATTAGTAATATTTTGATTGTTATCATGCGAAACGTTCTTCGTTTCAATATATATATACTATAGATATATATATATATATAATTTTATGCTCTATCTAGTCGCGAGACGGCCGTATTGTCAGTGTGGTTGATTGCATTTTTATGTTTCTGGGCGTTTCTTACTTTTAGTGAGAGATGATACAATAAGTAGCAGAATATAACAGACTAAATAATAATTTAGTTTCATTCCAAAGAGAATGATGTAGCAGAATAAAAAGAAAGGACGTAATTAAACATCTCTACTGCAAGAAGACAACTGCAAGATAAAACCGCTTTAAGATACGTTTCATAAATGGATATGAGAAGGTTTAGAAATAGTGCATGAAGCAAAGTTTCTGACGGGAGAGACTCGTTACAAATGTGTCGCAGGAAATGCAAAGCAAAAGTATAATTTTCAATCGAAAAATTATATCGTAGTTTTGTGATACAAAATCATTTTGGAGTTCATTAAGAATAATATATGCCAACAAAATTAACAACAAGCAAGTAAGATTTTCCTCGCGGATTTGTGAGATATTGAAGGGGAGGTTGATTTGGAACCACATACGTGAAAGAGAAAGAATTGTCAATCTCTCAATAGAATTATATATGGCAATGTTTGTCATAACCTTGTCTTTACTGGGATCTCAACCACATAACTGTTCTAGGAATCAGATGACGGTGATGAAGTGACTCCATGAGTATGTAACAATTCCGGAAATTTGCCTATTTTTTATTTTTTTAGGCAAACATTTGATCATTTTACTGTAAAAATATGGGAAGTATAAACACATGCTATTTTTTGCTCGATTTTTAATTTCAGTTTCGGTATTCGAAATTATTACTTTTATCACGATAATTATTCTGTTTCTTTCAACATGTATAACATGAAAAAAATATAAATTGCGAAGTGAAAAATGCCCTGACGCCGTTTGTAATTTCGAAGTTATTCGCGCAAACTAAGAGACAATTTTAAAATAAGATATTTATGTGCCTATTTTTCGTCTAATGCTATATAGTATCTAAATGTATAAAGTCAGAATAACATACTGCCTTTTCGTGTGTCCATCCTTTGCTGTAGGATTCATTTTTGAGCTTTTAGTGCCGTCCATTATTCAGGTTGGAGTGATTCATACACAGTGTTTTGCAACCACTGCACATTTAGGTCCGCCAGGGGACCAGCGGGATCTTCCGCTCGGCGCTCTCCAAGTCTGCGCTCAGGCTGCTAGAAACACCATCAGATTCCTACGGCCACGCACGACGCGGAGGGGCTGTTTTGCCGAACTCCGAAAAAATTGTCAAGAGCGTTGTGCATACACATCGACGTTTCACGAACAATAACCATTGAAGTGATGTTTCCGTCGCGAAAACATCGAGAAAATTCCAAACGCAAATAATATTAAAATGACGCAAAGCCTCATCAGGAATGCCGTTTAACAGACCACATGCGGTTAACCACGACAGCGCTATCAGATTCTCTCATTCTTTGCTTGATTCGTCTGAATCTGCTATCATCATATCAACATATTTCGTTTGTTTGTACTGACAAGTAAGTAGTAACTTTCTACTCTCAATATAAAGGTGTTCAATTTTTTTAGCATATTTACAGCATTCGAAGTGTGATTTTTACATTTTTTACTTCAATTAATTAGAAATTAATTAGAAAAATATTCTCTAATACATATGTATTAGAGAAAAATTACTTAATGTAATAAATAGAGCAGGCTGATGAAATCATTATCGTACATGTCAGAAATACAGTTACTAAACGTGTTATTAGAAGATTATAATTTTGTTTAAATAGTTATTTTAAACTAAAGTTGAAGGGAAGAACAGCTTTTGAATACATTTTAGATGCCTCAAATTTGGTATTTGTGAAGTCGTTAACGAACGTATACTAACAATGGGGAAAATTGTGTGGTACCAGCGTAGTTCCGGCGAGCTTTCTTCGCGACCCGCGGTTGCCTGAGTATTATTTATCTCCACCCTGCCGCTCGCATCGGCTTCCCTGGCCGTCGGCCCCGCTCCGCCGCGCCCACCAACAATAACCCACCGTCTTGGCGAGCGCCAACCATGGGCGGATCTGCAATATGTACTTTCTCGGTCGGTCAAAAAGTATCCGAGCGAAATTGGGTATTAACTGTTCCACGTGTTCCACAGTTCCACTCGAATGATAGTTGTGTTTGTCGCAGTGAGTTATTTGTCTTACGTGTCTCGTAAGTAAACGATGCCTATTCTCACACTGAACATTTTGACGGATTTAAATGCCCTCTGAATATTTTGTGCTAATTAATAGTTATATTTGGAATAATGTTAACAACTCTTATCTTTATTACTCCCAGCTACGAGTACCAAATGACATTGACGTTGAGACCCCCGTTCCCAAGCTTCTGGAACAAGAAATATATGCTTCTGATGTTGATTAACAGAAAAAAACAAAACGAGTTACTGGCGTTTCCTCATTCGAGTCCATTTAGATTCTTTTCTGTTTCGACTGGGCGATGGCCGAGAAACGTACCGTGACCTCCTTTGAGCGAACACGCCCTTCATGGCTTCCGGATCCTATAAGTCAGCGTTCGGCCTACGCGCGGCACGTGGGCATCGCGTTATAAAAATATGAGCGGCGCCTTTTCCTTATACCAATCGCCGCCATCGCTGCTGCGACAGTCCTTAACTATTTTAAATTTTCCTCCCGGAGTCTGAACGCCTGCCAAATATTTGTGCCTTGTTTGTATAAGTTGTGAAACTTAGCGTTTAATGTGGCTATTGTTTACGATCGAGCGCGGACGGTGTCCCAACAGCTGCAGAGAGGGGGAGGCAAGGGTGACGGGGTGGTGGAAGGCCGAGTCAGCGGCTGGGGAGGCCCCGGATGACAGGTGACTAGGGTTGCCTGCAGCTTCTGGGACACGACACGACACGACAACCTCGCCAATTAGAATCTGATGAAACGAGCACATTTCTTTCAAGTGCACAGGGTTTTGCGAAGCGAGGTTTTGGTGTTGACAAGTATTAATCAATGAAAACGATGACGAAGTAGGAAATTCATCGGACGAGTCCAAACGACATCCAACGCTAGCCAATAGCTTAATCCCATCAGATTCTGTAGACTTGAATGTGTGAAAAACTTGCAACTTAACCTCAGACATTTTCATGCAAAGTTCCTTTCGTTAAGACATTACCTCAAAAACTAATTACTCGCCTCTTATTGTGTTTCTTCATTGCCTCTTATAGGTATGCCATCTTTTCGATGCAGACGTTTCTCAATGCAGTCTAGCATTGTAACTTTAACGTTTTGCATTTAAAACTCTAGATCACTAGATGAAAGGAATATCGTATATTTTGCACTTTCTTTCAAGCACGAGGCGAGAAGAAAATGGGTATAAAAATGTGAATATATTGTAAATTAGCGGATGTGTGTCTAAAACCAATTATACACATTTAAACTAAACACGTAGATATCAATAGAAACATTTAATTGTCGTCCTTGTCCAACAATGAAAATAATAATAGTAATAATTATTGTTGTAGACAAAAAAAGTCGTAGCACATGCTACGTTCTTGCCACGGCTGCGAGCTTAGGGGTTGGTCCTTCCCTTTCAACTTCTCTGGCGTTCCTGGTAGGAGGAGCGAAGGAAAGGGTCGCTCCCTGCCACCGGCGCGCTGACGGCCACGCAGGTAATCATTTGACGCAAGTGCAACGCCCGGGTGAACGTCCTCGGTGAAAACTGGAATGCTTGGGTCAACCGCGTATAACGCAAGGCGCGTAATTAATTCCATAAGTTCTTATATGATCCTTGCGATCGGCGAGGCATCCGTTCATGCAACATGCCATGTTAAACTGCTTCTCACTTCCTGTACGAATGAAGTTTTGGTCCCACAAAACGTTCTCGACAAACTTCATGTCAGAATCGTCACGAAGATAATATTGTTTTCTGTTCACGAACCAATAAATAAGCGTGAATATGAAAGGAAATCCTTTGAAAGCGAGCATTAGCGAAATTCTTCACTGAGAATCGCATTCGAGCGATTATAAGGCATATAAGGCATTGAATAAGGCAAATTCAATTCAATTCTATTAAATTCAATTCAATTATATGGTAACGTCGAATACCTATTTCTTCAACAACGTAGTTGTAGGTAGGCAGCGAAAAAATTCTAACTTTTGCAATTTTCGAATGTTTACAGCTTTTATTGAAAGTGGGACTAGAGGTATTTCTATAAAAATACTTCCCTCTTATTCGAGAAAAAATTCAGTCAATTTTGAAACAATGTCAAAAATGCACTAAGGGTTTCATGATAATTACCACCAAAAATATTAAGATCTGTCTCGGATCGACCGCATGGCAGGGTCTCCAGTTGGACAAGATGGACAAGGGAATTCCCACTTTGGGAGAAAACATGAGTATTGTTCAGATACTCGTTTGTACACGGTGAAGAATTGATGTAAATATTTTTTTAAAAAATAGAAGCACGTTTATTTATTTTATTTTTTGCTATTAATAAGTAAATACAAATATAATCTACCACCGTGAAGTACGTAATATCAATACCAACTTTATTTTTAAAAAAAGGTAATCGACAAATGTTAAATCAAAGATTAAATTCATCTTACATGTATCTTATAAAATAATAAATTAATGTTTCTCTTCAACAATGTAGTTGTAGGTGGGCGGCAGGCTGTTGTTTTGGGTGGGTGGTTTATTAATAGATTAATCATTAAAAACACAAGAGGTAAATATTAGAAACTTGATGAAAATTCTTTTGCTAGAATCTAAGTTTGGGACACAAAGAAAAGTGGTTAAATACCACCAATTTGCCCTGTAAGCTTTCCCTTCAGTTAGATGGATGAGATTTAATCTTCTCATCTCAGCGTGAGATTTTTTAAATAAGTATGAAGTTATAGATGTTAAGTTTAATTTCGTAATCTAGAGTCATCACTTATGTCAGCATAATGGAAAAGGATAAGTATGAAGCACACTAATAAAGAGTGATGCAATCTTGTGCACGGTTTTATCATCAACAATAAATGAATCTTCACTATGATAATATCCTTAATAATATGAAAAGAACTAATCTTCACGAATGCAGATATCTTCTGAGGACATCTCGTGTCTGAAGAGCTGATGCTTGCTCACATAAGTAATTGTGATGTGTACTTGTAGTGAAGATATTTGAACAATATATTAATATAATATATTTGATTTTAATACTTCATGTTATATTTAAGGTTTTCAGTTTTTAGATAAAACGTTTTGCTTTTTTGGCATTTCAAGAATATAGTTGTGTCGGGATAATCAGATAGGCACGACTAATTGTTTTCTTATAACAACTTGATCATTAATGTTTTTAAATTATATAATCCTATTCAGCTTTATTTTAATGAAGTTTATTTTTCCACATTTTTCCTGTTGTATAATTTCTTCATATATCGACTAAAAAAGAAAAAAGTAAGTGATTAGTATCATTTTCATGTGAAGTAAGCCTTTAAAAGTGTTTTTTTACGAATTTGAATTTCGCATTAAAAACACTAGATTTTGTATATTTCTGGAGAATGGCGCTGGGTAACTTCAGTCTAAAGTATTATGTATCTTTGAACAGTAAATTGACAATAAAATTGTTTCATATTTTAAAATAATTTTCTTTTTTATGCTGTTAATTGAAAAATAAATTCTATATTATTGTTTTTGATATTTAATTATGACCTTTATTAATGTTTTTAAATATGTCACAATAGATATAGTGTAGTTTTTCTACCGTTATTCCTTCATAAAATGATTGTGTGGGTGTGTAATAGCTATTGCGCTGTATCTCCATTGTTTTTTAATCTGGATTCCTAATGATAGTGAGAATGAACACTAATCTGATTTCCTCCTATACTTCTCGACCGTTTCTATCAATACGAAAACGAAGAAATTTCCCAAGGAAACTGTTTTTCAATTGAAGTACAAGGGAGTTTATATTTGGTTTCATTTTGCACTAATTAATGTTGATTTATTAATGATTACTGGCAATACCCGTCACAACGCAACCGTAATTTGCGTAGCAGAATAAATTAAAAAAAACAACAAAACAACCTAGCATGATAAAGTAAAAAATGTACTTTTTAGGTCCCGGAACTGAAACGTACCTTTTTTCTTGGGCAACTTACGAGTTAAACGTTGTTGGCGAAGTAACACCCAGGATGTTCTAACCAAAAATAGACTCAACATATTAATGGCTCGCACATTTGCTTCATCTAAATTCTCTGCATAATCGTGCGTAGAGTGAATTAAGTTCTTGGACCAAACGGAAGGTACGAGCCAATTTATAATAATGTTCACATCTAATGGATTTGACTCGCCCCTCACGGGCGGATAACAGTTTCTAGAAGTTTACGACATATGGGCTATTGGAAAATATTAAAACGAATTGTGAAAGAAAGTATACATGAAGGTTAAAGTCCTAAATATGACTTATGTTAGAAGTAACCGCTTAATTCACACGCTAGCCAAACGATATGGATAAATGACTATGAATGCATCATTTCGGACTTCATCCCGCTCGTGTTCGTTTTGGACACAGATCGCGGGGTAAATTAATGAGAGTTTTCGCGTGTGAGGCGGCTATTATGGTCGCGAAATGTGTTTTAACCCAAACATTAGTTGGAAAGTATGTGTTGCACAGACTCGAGATTGCTTTATGTAAATCGCGAAGGCAGAAAGCCGGAGCCTCGTCTCCAACTCAGATATGCCTATCGTAGCGTCAAATAAGATATATCGTGAAGTTAAGTTAGGTGGCATCGTGTAAATAAAACTTTATGATAGTGGAACTCGAAACTACTAACCGTATCTCGCATTGGTTTAAGAAACCTCCTACCAAGCGAGATCCTTATTTTATCATACATTATTCCTAGACACCATTAAGTAGTTCGTATTCCGTAGCCACCTAGTGTTGGCTCACGTGCAATCCATCCGAATGAAAGCCGAAGTACGATTCTAGGCAGATCCTAATTCGTTCTTTATCCACCTATTTTAGATAATGTGAGCGTTAAACAGCGAATTCGGGAATTAGACAGACCTTAGCCATACGACATATAACAAAATGTCGGCCGATCCGGACGGTGGAAGGGTCGCGCTTCCGAGTCTTATTTACGCAAGGTCGTTTACGCGTGTGTTGTGGCGTGGTGGACTTTCATCCATGCATCACCTTGACCCGCTAGGCGTAGGAACTTGCATGGGAGGCAAGTACCCTTTATACCTAGGCAGTGTCATTCCCTGACCCGTATGTTGTGGCATGTTCGACAGACTCCATCCCCGTGTATCTCCCGCAAACCCTATCCTTCCATCACCAGGCAGAAACTCATCGCAAAACCGGACAGCGTTGCCGAGATGGCCCTCCAGGGTACCTCGGAAGCTCCCGCCGACAAAGAAATTCTGAGATGGGCCTAAGGGATGTCCTTTAAAGTTACAAGTAATTTAAATGCCCGTATTCATAAAATGTGCTGTTACGCCAGATGCACATGGTGTGAGATGATGAATGTTCCAATCATGAGCAGTTAACAAAACATGTTTAGTTGAAATAAGTTTTCTCATATTCATTTGAAGTCAATACCTTGAACTCAGATGTCCCACCAACAAAGAAGCATCTCCAACAGAAGTTGCCAAATACAGTATCTCGATAATGAATATTTCTCAATTTATCGAACAATATACAACACTTTATTACAAAACCCGGCTGAGTTTCGCTACGTCTTACTACCCAGCATTGCTATTATCTCTGCAGCCACTTTGACCGGGAGGTCCTATAGTTCGAGTACCGAGGGTGGTGGATTTTCGAGACTAGCTTTACAACTAGTCGAATTCAGCGGCTGTCTAGAGGAGAAACCTAACAACCGTTTGCTCAGATGGTTTGTCCGGAAAACACCCGGCGGATGTCGGAGCAGTATCGTGTATCGTAACAAAGGGACCACGGAGCGCTTGCGATCATCCCTCCCTTTTCCTTGGTATATCCTCGTCCCTCACTTACATACTCAGTGACATGCACTACACTACCAACTCGGGAGACCAGTCGCCGTCTTCTCCTGGCTGGGGAGGTGCACTGGCTGGGGAGAACCTAGAGGGTATCGGGATTAATTCCCCCGCAAACCGACGTCTCTCCATCCGGGGGGAGGGGAGACACAACTCACACACCGCCAGGCATACATAACATTCAGTACACTAATAGGATTAATGACTACAGCAGTGGACGTGTCCAGAAACATCACTCATTTGTTACAATATTTATATCACACTTGTAATGTACGTCTCTTTGCTTGTTCACGTATTTGAACTAATACAAATATGTCTCCATCAGACCCAATTCATTTCACTTCAGTTTCTCAGTTGCACTGTGACTATGGCCCCGAAGCAATATTTTCCGCAACACCGATAATTTACTTCTTCCTAGAATGACTGAATTCGGATTGATCGTTGTTTTTTGTTTCTTTTTTAAATACAGGACAGGTATACTAATTTACCTTTTACTCGCGCTTTTTAGTTCACCTGCTTGTATTTATCTTAATTATCACATCCCGCAGTTCCATCGTGTCCGGTGTCTGGCGTCACTTCATTTTGCAGCTTCCACGGCATCGCTGGCTGGCAAAGGAGCAGCGTTTCGTGGGCTGGAAACGGGGCCGAGCGCACCGCTGGGTTCACCTCGCGCGACGTGCGCGTTCGCCCGCGACTCTTCCAGAGGCCCAAATGACGAAACCCCTGGCACGCACGCGCGGCATTTTTTTCTTAAGAGGCGATGGCGCCCGCCACCGGCCGCACCCCAGCTCACGACCTATTTTTTTCCCTTTCTTCCAGGAAAGAAGACAGAGAAGCAATTATCACCTCTTCACTGTCTCACCCGAACCGCTGCCCGGAATGGCACGCAAGATAATAGGACAGTTGTCAAAGAATGAAGCAGAGTCGAGATTTTAAATATCACTGTAGTAAAACTCTCGATCTTTCGAAATACTAAGATGTGTCCACGCTTTATTGCTACACTTTAATAAAAACACGTTTAGTGGAATAGAGTGCAGAAAAAACATTCTCATAACATGATATCATCTCACACCGATGAGATGATATTAAATCATAAATCGCAGTGGATCAGAAACAAGAAATGGCTGTTTACGTAATTATCCCACGATAATTGCACTTGCAAATATTAAAGTTGTCTTAATTAAGAATAAAAACTACATTAACAATAGTTGCCCTTAATGGTGTGATTTGATTTTGAGAGCCAGTTTCTTCTGAGAAGCAAAACATAAAATTGAAAAATGTGCAAGAGTAATATTACGTCCAAAGAATTAAATGTCAAAATTCACAAAACGTAAATTAATACCATTGCATTTCCTTATTTTGCACGAACATTCAAATTTGGCAACAAAAACAAAACAAAAACACAATACTCACTTTGCGGGTTCCTCAACGAACAGAGATATCGGAGGTTGAGGAATGTTGACAGTTCCCACAAGTTTGAGGAGACAATACATGAAGTGAAACCTTGCACTGTGATAACTGACGTGAATTCGCGGAACAATCGCTTTCCCTTTTCTTAATTCTATGAATATGTGGGAAACCCGCTTACTTCTGAACATGGATCGCCTAATTTCGCGCTGTGAACATCCCAGGGATTCTTGGCCGCGTGTACGGTCCCTTGTTCAACGGAACCGTGAACAGTCTGAGTATATACCGAGGAGTGCCGAAGAGCTACGAGTTACGATTGACAGTCAGTCAATACCAAACTTAATTTAACTGGACTTTTCATGACACAAACAATGACAGTTAACAATAATGACACGTATACTTGCATTTGTGGTGAACATTTTGTGCAGAATCTGTATTTGTGGAATAACTTTCGAATTCCCCATCAAGCTCGTAAAAACAAACGAATCATGTTTTGGTTTAAAAGAAAATTATGTGTCGCTTGAAAATGTGCGAAAATCTTTAGATTGATGGGCGAGTTTTGACATGCTGAACTGTGCTCAAGGCATTTAAATGTTTTCGCATGTCTGATAAACATGGAACAATGAGGAGATTCACATTTCTAGAAACTCCTTAAATATCACAGAACGAATTTTCTCAAAAATGAATATGGAATTATACTTTTACATAAAATGCAACATAATGAAAGAAATTACTTACAGCACGTAAGCCAGTGTACAAAGTTAGTGATTTTTTTAATTTTCAAAAACAATTCCGAAAGCACATTAAAGCCAATATTTTCAGACCAATTAAATGGTTCACACGTAAGAAATATTAGTATGTAGTATTCTTTCTTCTTTATATATATATATATATATA
>BOPP01000081.1:2805437-2818476 GCA_017312745.1 Gryllus bimaculatus
TCTGGCCACTGAGAGGCAGAGGAGGAGTGTCAGGAGGAGAGCTGTGATAGGAGGGTGTTGGGTGGTAAAGGTGCGCGCATGGCTGTGGACGGGGAACGTGAACGTAGGCTGAAGGGGAGGGTGGGTACCCAGCGGCGGCGGACGACTGCGGATGCTTCATCGCCACTCCCTCGCCCAGCGGTGGCTGCCGGAAGAGCTCCCCTTCCCGCGAACGTACTGCGCTGTCGCCGAGCAGCCACGCTTCAACGCCACCGCCAGAGTGCATTTCTGGGGAATTACGCACGCTCTATCTTCACGGAAACGTGACAGCTTCGGCAGTCAACAGTCTGTTACGGCAAATATAGTTCATACTGTTAAATTAAGATATAAAATGTAAATATTCTATAAAATTAGATTGTAATGTTCCCATTTTTCTTTTGTGGCAAGGGTAGAAATTAGCACAAAAAGGGCCATAAAAGTCTAATTTGTTTTTACTAATAATTATTGCATTACGGTATATTTACAATTCTGCCCTCATGTAACATCGTTACCGACAATGGGGTTCACTTCATGTATTACACAGAGAATAACAGTTATATCTATAATAAAACAATTATTATATTTACTTAACTAGTACAGAAAGTGTCTGGTGTACGAATGAAATGTTGAAATGAGTACACCGAAGACACTTTCTTATTAGTTGGGTACATTATCTTTCAGTACAATTTCAATGAAACATACTCGTGGGATGATTCTCAATGTATGAGGCGGCAGCCATATTTATTTATGTTGACCCATTGTTTTGTTTACTTTGCTGTACCCAATTGATGTCTATGGCCACGACTTCTTTGCAGCACGAGCACGGCCAAGTATACTTTACCTTACGCTTACCGGAACAATTTACCTTTTCAATCGAACAACCGTGGAGGTAAGTACTACTTGCGATGCATGATTGAAGGAAAGTGTTTGGTAATCATTGTAAGAACAGTGCTACTTCAGGAGTATAGTGAACATCCTTGATACAGAGAAATAGATGTATGTTTTACGTTTACTATTATCATAAATAGGCAAACATAAGAAATATTACAAGGTACAATATTATAAAATACGTCAGTTTTAAAGAAACTAGTACAGCATACATTAGATGATGTGAAATACACATGATGAGATCAGAATACCCCCAAAACGTAACTGCCCTACAGTTATATTACAGATGAATACGCAATTAATTGCGATATCTTTATGTGTTACCTATATTATAGCATAAATACATCACGCATTGCTGAATTTGGCAGAACTTCGAAATGGAAGAAGGACGGATTTTGATTATAATAGTCACAAATCTGGCGATTATTAAGGGCTCTATTAATAGATCAATGATATATAATAAATATTACGATTGAAGATCACGTTTGTGAGTATATTCAGGTGGTCAGGCGGAAGAGCAGACATCATGATCTGAATTTCGCCACTCAATAAAAAATGTCGTTATTGTTATTAATTCAATTCCGTTATTAAATGGTCATATGAAAATGTTTACACACCTCTAAAAAATAGTACATTTTTACATAAATTCATTAAAATTTGCACATCACCATATTTGTGATTGTGTAATAAGGTGATTGTCAAACAATACACGGACTAATTAATTATAAAAAACTCTACTCTTAAAATACTTTTAAATGTGCTTAACCTTGCCTAAAACAGTTTTTTGGAGCAAATAATTGTAATTTTTGCCATTTTCCTACAACTCCACCAAATAATTAAAAAATTGTATAGCATACCTTCTTACTATTTGTAAGATCTTATGAATTGAAATTAATATGAATGAAGACATATCTCTTTACTTCCCACTGCAATTATCTGCCTAGTTACACTTAATAAGAATTACGCAAGTTATCAACCACATTAATTTTAGGAAATTATATACAATAGACCGAGCGAAGTGGCTCAGTGTGTTGTGCACTGACAGCAATCTGGAGGTGCGGGTTCGATCTCCGGTCCGACCATCCTCACCGGGGTTTTTTGTGGTTGCCCTTGGTCTTAAGGTGATGCTACGATGGTTAAAAAATACCACAATCACCTCCCACCACTTCCCACCATCATCTTAGTCCTTTCCTCCCTCACCATCACCCTATCACACTGCATTCAGCATTCCCTGCAAAAGGCAGGACGCCCTTGCCCTTAATGGGCATGTTTTTCTATTGCCTTTCAGTATTATCTCTTGTTCTGAAAAGAGTCGCAAAAGTGTTTTCATGGACATCCAAATATATACGATACATTATAGTGTCTAGGCACGGCAGCCGGTTTCAATTTCGCGCCCGAAGCGACTTTTAATTAAATTTGTTCGCAATCATTTTTACGGAAAAACTGGACCTACCATTCTTTATAAAATTAATTACAGTCTCTAAGGAATTTTTTTTAACGATTGCTCTCGGCCACATATCAGAAAAATATATGCATTTACAAAATAATAAAAATGTTGATTATTGAATAACTTACCAAGATCTACAAATGGAGTGATCTTCACGGTAGAGATTTTTTTTCTGAAGAACTTATCTTACGTGAGGGCACAGGAAACCCATCGCATGCTTAGGTTGACTAGCTCTATAGGTGTGCAAAGCTTCACGCGACAGTTCTTACCTGAAACGAAAAATCCATGTTTTTTTCATAGGCATTTTGAATAATAAGCGGTCTCAAATGGGTCGTAATTAAGGAATGTACAAGTAGCACACACGGTTTGGATGAACATTGCTTTGAAATACTTCACTTAATTCTATTAAACATTCCAAACACAAGCATAAAATAACATAATTCAGACGAATATGACGATCCGAAACTAATGAAACAAATTTCGAGGAATATACCTTCGACATAAAAAATGTGTAGAATCTGGTTTGATTGAGCTAAATGTTTCTCAGTTACTCCAGTATTTTGAAGTGTATCTACCACTGGAATTTCGAAGACGTGAAGAAGCTATCCCCATTCAGGTGTACTAAATTGAGAAAATAAGCTAGGTAAAGAATTTTCACCCGCGCCATCAACTGCTTTTTGGCGTTCCAAAAAAGTTTTCTTTTAGATTCTAAAAAATCATTACATCACCTTAAATAACGAACGAAAAATAAACTCGCGCTGCGTACCTAAGTTTCCTAAAACGCATTCAGTACATTGACTGCATTACACATTTGTTTAAAAAAATCTATATGTTGATATATAAAACCCGACCGCGTGGAGTGAAAAGGGCCACATGGAAAGGAAGTACGACCGAAATGGATAATCTTGATCAAAGCTTTGAATACACATTGAATGTAAGCATTTTAGAACATAATATGCAGAAACTTCACTTATGAATAAAGTTAAATATTTAAGAATTAAATGATTATAATATAAAATATGACAACACTTTGGAATTACAACACGTACACGTACAGGTTTCCCTTAATTATTCCCGCTAAAAATTCAAGTTGACTCCTCGGTATTTGAGGGAGATTGATGCAATCTATTTTACGTCGAATATTTTCGTTTTCGATAAAATTTTATTTCATGGACTTTTCAGGGTGTGGAATTCAAAATCCTTGCACTGGTGTACATCCAATTATTTTGATGCAACAGTACCATAACCGAAAACAACTTGTTTTCATGAGAGACATTTGAATGTTCAAATTCGCAGAGAAATACAGAAGCAACAGTGCTACGACTCCTCTCTCCCTATAAATATGTTAAGTGTGAGTATGCCATTAAATTAGTGAAAAGATCTGGAACTCCTCCATCCCTCTTTTACTAATAACTCGTTTCTGAACAATTCAGAATTGCCGTTGTTGCAGCAAATGAGAGCCGCAGCAGCTGCACTGCGTTGCAAGAGTCCTCACTCACTCACTCACTCAGGGGTGGCGTACGCAACGATAAGCCCGGCGCAGCGTGGTCACAATTCACCTGCTTGGATTGGCTTGGGTTGGAGCCGTAAGTGAACTGTGGACAAAATATCCCTTGGTATTTTCTCGGGAAACTTACTTCCTAATTCCATATGTAAATTGCGGAACAAACCAACCCAGATAAGGAAAAGGACTGATTGAGCAGGGAAGCTCGTTAAGCCGCCGTCATCAACGCCACCGCGATGCTGTCCACCTTTTCCCTGTGGCTTAATGAAAATCTCCCAGACTTGCTATGTCAAAATGAAAAGCAAAGAAAGCATTAGAAGAGTGTCCAAATTTCAAGTTCGGCGTTTTACAATACCATCCGAGAAAATGGAAGAATATAAAATGGAAAGAACAGCATTCATTAAATCAACAAATGACTCAATTGAGTGATAACCGACTTTAACCAAATATTACGAACGAAATATGCCAGTCTTCAGAGAGTAAAATCGGGATGTAGGGCTTTAAAACCAATTGGTATGAAAAATGTTCTTCGAAAATCGTGTCACCTTTCACTTTTACCTGGAAGGGGATGAGTTAGTCGATCTGCAATTTACGTATGTCCTTCTCAGAGTCTGTCCGGAATTTACATACGAGTTAAACTCTCATTGGCCTTCTGGTCCGCAATTTCCATACCCCCTGGGACGGCCCTTTTCCCTCGGTGCCGGGGCCACTGCCCCACTGCTTCCCGTCGAAGAAAGCGCGGGTGCAACGCGTGTCTCGGTGTGGCGCAGAGGATCTGATTAGCGTGCTCGGGAGTAGCAAAGCATCCTAGTTGCCTACAAAACTAATGTTTTGCACGGAAAACCGATTCATCAAACGTCCTCTAATAACGATAGGAGTCCACGAGATTTTTTATCGGGACGATTAAGGAATAACCTACTCCACGAACGAAATAAATGTCTGCTCACAATTAAAATATTTCATTGGACAACACTAATATTCAACATACACATACGCCCCATGTAATATACTTTGTTTACTTAATATCAAATTGCCTGCATAATGCTGGTGTGGTCTTTGTTGACCGAATTGTGCGAACTGACACTCATTCATATTAACTACAGAGTGACGTTCGTCAGACACGTGCTCCCTTCAGGTTCCCCCGGGCGCTCGGCGCGGGCGGAGACGAAGCGTCCAGCTGATCGCGAAAGGCCCCGGCGCCGCTGCCGCGACGACAGAGGGGCGACCCGCACCTCCAGGCGTATTTCTAGCGTGTCAGCTGCGTTCCACTCCACTTGCAGGTAGACTATCAACGGCGGCCTTCAGCCGTGCGGGGGAAGGGGACGCGGGGTCTACCTTGGCTCCGGCTGCGGTGAGACACCAAAGGCGGACCGCGGGCGGGGACTGGGAGGCAGGGTACGCGAGGAGGGGGAAGAGGCAGGGGCGGCAAAAGAGCTGAAGCAGAGGAGGACGAGACGAGATTGCCGAGGGCGGAGGCGAGATTGTAAACGGGGTCGGAGGCGGGGACGGGGACCGGGACCGTCGCGGGGACGGGCACGGAGACAGGGTCCAGGCGGGGTCGGAGGCGCGCCTCGGCTCCATTGCGCCGCAGACAGATGCGGGCGCGGCCCTGTATATTTAAGGGGCGGAAAAGACGCGGGCCCGACGCCGTAAGCGGGTAGATACGGTGACGACGAAGGAAATGCCGGCAGCCGCGGTGGCATAGGGAAAGAAAGAAAGGAGGATGAAAATGGCCATTGGCAGATGATCTTGGGTCAGATGTTATTACAAAAATCATGAAGACCAATCACTACATCCCGGAATTGTGTAACTACCATGTATTTAACAGAGTTTCCGAGCCTTTGGTAACCAGGTATTTGTTTCATAAAAGAAAGCTTTTCAATGTCGTCAGTTCGAAGACAGTGACAGGTCATTGCTGATCAAATGTACCAACTAACCCACCACAGAGATTTTTTTCCCCAACTATATTCATCAACTGGTCGCCGCTGAGTCACCTGTATCAAACTTCAAGGCAACTAGTAAGTCGGCATTTTGTTCTATAATGGAAATAAAGAACGTAATGACCAGGGCTCGGAACCTGTTGTCATGTCATCTTTTCATTGGTGCATTCTAGACGTAGCTAACTTGTAAATGAAAGTATGTCAAGACATATAAGTTATAGAAGAATTGGGACATTTTTGCGTCATTTTTACACATTTTGTTTCCTTTTCGTATTTTTTGTTAGTGAATGTTTCATGAATTTACAATTTACATGACTCAGTTTTTCGAACTCCCATTTCACACGTATCTTCAGTAACTTCCTCGGGCTTTTAAAACTGACGGTTGGACGATCAGAGCTAAGGATTACATTTCCTCCTAAAACACTTCTTAAATATAATTTTATATAAATACACTTTATTTAAAATTGTAAAATACAATAAATAACCATTTTCATAGAAACTTTTGATTATTTTTTTAAATAGGTCATTTTCGCCTTGCATTTACTTTTGGTATAATTTATCACAGTACAATTTATTTTTGATTAGGATTTCCTACAAGTTATTAATTCTATTCCTGTTTTAGCAACTGAGAGGTAGTAAATGAAGTAAAATAGTAGAAATGATTGTATGACAACTAATTAAGAATAAAGATCAATAAGGCGATAAAGATGCCTGTCCGGTCACTGCTTCGGTCCTTGAGAAGGAAAACTCAAAATAGCACAGCGGCACGGCGAAGGCGTCAGCGGCAGTTACGTTGACGGGCATAACAGAGAAGATGAGGACTGGGATTCGCAAAGTCGCTACGCAAGGCAAAATGACGCAGAGAAAGTGAGGAGAGGCGGGAATAGAAAAGTGAGAAAAGCCAGAGTATGTAAAAAAATGTACAGTTCATGAAACGAACAAAAAAGATAGAAATAAAGTAAACAAGTAAACGTTATGGTGGCGAGACAAAGACACGTAATAGGAAGGTTTGAACGTAGGAGGAAGTGTCACTAACCCGTCAACGGAGGGAGCGGTAGTTGAGATGAAAAAGTAGAAGTTAAAAGTTGAAGTGGGTAGTTTAAGAAAAGGAAGTGCTTATGGCGGTGGTTGTGGTGACAGCGGCAATGGGGTAGGCTGGAGGGGGCGGTGGTGCCCGAACTGTGATGGTGGAGGAGGTGGCTGCGGTGGTGACCAGGGATCATGGAGGCAGACGCAGCCAGAGTGGTGGCGGCGGCGGCGGCGGCGGCGGCAGGTGATGCATCGTCCGTCAAGCGCCCTGCGTCGGCCGCGGGCCGGGCGGGGTGCCTGCCAACTGGCGATCGGGAATCCTGGGAAGGGACTGATGACTCATTCGCTCTGTTCATCGGTCGCCTCATTATGACTTTCACCCGGCGACGGCGCCGGCGCGAATGAAAAATGAATGCCGTCGCGACGAAATGCGTCGCATGCTCGACTGGCTGGGCGCGCCCTCTCGCTAGGGCCAGTAGCGACGCCGTCGCCACCGCTCACCCCGCGCCGACGCAGACAACCCCGAATATCACGTATACCTATATTATATGACAAGGTTTATGGTTGGGTTTGTTTGGGTACGAGTCTGCTCCTTCGAATCTACGCCATGACAACACAATGTGTAAACAAATACCTATTGCAATTAAGTTCACAGCTTTATCAAATCAGCGCTTTCGTATTTGATGCCACGAAGATTCCTTCTCTTTCTTCTATCTTCTTCTTCTTCTTCTTCTTCTTCTTCTTCTTCTTCTTCTTCTTCTTCTTCTTCTTTCTTTGACTTCTACCGATGGTCGAAGAAATTTCATTTAAAAAAGATCAGCATACTCTGACGAGAGTCACGTCTAGCCTCAAACCCATCATTTCGAATTCTTTGGTTGTGCACACTTAGAAGTCGTGTGCGCCTTCAGACAGTCTTCGTTCACTTAACTTCTTCCGTACAGGAATCAGTTTACTATATTTTATTTTATATGTATTATATCTTAATAGTATTTTACAAAAAGCAATTCACAATATGATCAATTTTGTGTTGCAGAAAATCCCCATGTTAATAATTTTATATTTAGTTACAAATGAGTAAAAAACGAGATTATTGAAGTCAATACGCAATTTTCTGTTGAAGACTAGAACTTCTGTCAATGATGATCTCCAAAAAATCTAAAGAAATGACCGGTGAAGATACATCACAGGAGATACCTAGAACTCCTGAGAACGTTAGAACGTAAATCATTGAGAAAGTTGCGAATGCATGACTGATTTCCCAGAGATTGGCATTGCTTCATAAAATCTAGTGGCCGATTTCGTAACTAATATCCATACTGTACCTGCATTTCTTGTATCCACCGTTTAAGAAAAGTTGCACGAGTAATACTAAGCACTGCGAAAACACATGAGACACTGCTCCGTGACGTAGAAAAGGGGTAGTATAACCTGGTTTTGGGAAAAGGGATGGTATGATCAATGGGGCAAATGTGGAACTATTTAGATTTAGATTTATTCAGTAAAAAAAACAGTAAAAACTATTTCCAGAGGTTTGAGTGTAATGAACAGACGAGTCCAAGAACAAGCTCAGAAATAAATGAAGATTCATAGATCAACTCGTAAGCCACTATGTCAACTATGTCTTCCGTTTCCAGGGATTTCACATCAGGTTGATTTCGTTCACTTCAAAATTAAAGACACATTGGCCATGAAACCAACACCTCAAGACAATCTCTGAAGTTAAACGCTTATCTCTCAACGACATCCCTGGATCGATAAAGTGTTTACTGGGTTGATAAACTGGATCGATAAACGGTTCACTGTGTTTGTCATTTTTATGAAATGAATACCGACACAATTCAATTTCATCATTTTCTACACACTACCATGCATGTCAACGAGACACCGTCTATCGTTAGGAAAGGAAAGCCATTTTTACTTGCCGATGATTAAAATTTCCTTAGCTGGAAACAGTAGAAATCGTACATTTAGAGGTACAGCGAATAAAATTTCACAATATATTAACTATGAGAGGACAAAATATTTCTCAGATTTTTCATCTTCTATTGAACAATATCACAGCCTGAAAATAAATGTGGACAATTGGATATTAGTTACAGAATGTGGTTGAAGATAAAAGAGAAAATGTATTGGATCAATGCCAATCTAAATTTTAACCTGTTACAAATAAGTCTTTCAAATTTAAGGTGCCACATATGCTAATGCGTGTCACCGGAGGTGAACATTTTTCACGTTGCTTAAAAACGGCAATAAATAGATAAATGTTTAAACGTAGTATTATTTCCAAATTGCAGACATCTGGAACACTCGTGAGAAAACGTCTGATGCACACACTATTCTAGACAAGCAGTCAGGGCGGCAGATAGTGCCAATGCGACATTCCGAACGTTTGTTTGGAAGACCTAAAACACTCGGTGCCCTGTCAAGCCCGGATATTCATAAAAAGACTGCTGGCAAGTCGAACAAAACAGGGCAGGCATTTAAAATCCTCGAATTTCCACGAAGACAACTGAGAACACATAGCGCAATTTTGGCCATTACCGTTTACAATATTGTTTGTTGATAAAAACACACAATGTACAAGTGTAATTTCTGTTTAATTGAACTCTAAAACACTTTCGTTTCCAGGGTAAATCCATTATAATTCAACACGGAAGTGATGTTACACTATGGTATACGTGAAATTTTTACATTGTACTCTTCAACAGGTTGTAAGTATACATTCCGTTCAGTGACGATTTCTATTTTGTCGTATTCCTTTTTCAAAGAATATAATAATAGTGAAGTTCCCTTCTGAATGTCTAAATATGAATATCACAACGTGGTTTAACCCTATATTCTAACATATTCCATAACAATTGCAGAAAAAAACGGCATCGAATTGTTAGTGAAATTACGTTAAACTGAGCAAACGTAGGGCAAAGCGGGATTTTGAGACTGAATAATCATAAGCAGTTGCATCTAGATAATGAAGCTCTCTTTTGTTTAATGTGCCGAAAAATGTGTATTAAACAGTTGCTAAACACAATTAAGCAACCAATCCTCTCTTCAGTCTTCACAATCTTGAAAGGATATTTAAAAATATAATCGAGATGCCGCTTGGTTTTAGGTTTAAAGATGAAACGCAAATTTTACAAATACTATACTCTTTATCTAATGAAGTCTTATCCTTTTTCTACAATACCTATAATTTCAATTCTAATTGCTCTAACCAATGCATCTCGGCAGAATATACTAGACTTTTACAGTCCACGACACTTCCCTGAATACAATTTCAAGTTTATTACTGCAATTTTTACGCCAATATCCAAGCTGATATCCTTACCATATTTTTCCTTTACTGACCTTTACCTTATGGGTAACTGCTATTCTTCGTCTACAACTACACTCGTCCAATTTGAACACATTTGAGACTGACACAGATGGATCCGGAACATGCCGGCAGTGCTCTTTCCTGAGTATTTCATGTAACTCGTACTGTTATGAGGCTGACGCCGTCAGTCCAATAACAGATATTATGAAGAGTTTCCTTTAACATATCCTCCTAAACTCGTAATGATAATAATGTTATTATAATTGTAGATAGATTCCGAATTAATTTAAATTCATGTATTGAATTTACCATGCCTTTCATTTGTTGAACGAATGTTCATTTAACATCATTCTTAGGAGGACGGATACACCATTCTTACTTTATTTCTCTCTTGAAGTTTGAAGTACTCACACACATAATGAATCTTACCAATGACAAGTCATAAAAAACAAAGTTTCTCGAGATTTTCGTGAGTATAAACGACTTTCCCTTCATAGGGGCTCCATAGGAAGTAACCTAACAATGGGACCTTTCTTAACGTTATACTGGTGTTGCATTTCCAGGGGTTTAGTTCCTAGAGGTCCACTATTGTGGCATGCGATATTAGAGACCTGCAAAATTTAGAGTTCTATAAAGACACAAATTCAGTATTTGATGTTCTGAGAGATTTAATCGCACGGGCCTAAGCCTATCTATTTGCTAATAAACGTGTAGAAATGTTGGAAATTTTACTCACGTGGTACACTACGTGACCTACATGATGTAACGCATAGGATTATTTACAAAAAGTGCGAAATAGCCGCACGGGTCAACCTAGAGGTTACGAAAAAGAATAACATTCATAGATACGTCTTTTGAATTCATAACTTCTGTTGTCGCCTTCGTGTTTTGAGTACTATTCTTCAGTTTTTTTTATTTTTGTTGCTGTTGCTTAAGTTGGTAATATCACTCTTGCGTGATTGTTTAGTTTCTATATGCTAATTTCGGTTTACTGTATATCAAACTATAGAAATTGCAAGATTGTTTAGTACTTTTTATCTTTTCTCAATGTCACGCAACTTTTTATTGATTTATCTACCTATTTAACGTCAACAACAGTTAAAAACTGTGACCTACTATGACGAAAAATGAAATTTGTGCACTACTTCTTGCGCTCTGGGATTACCGCCCTTACTCATATACATATTAAGGTGAATTTTTAACATACAAGTAGCACAGAGTGTTTTTGGCAAACATTTGTATCAAATAATCGCTCCTGTAAAATAAACACTATTTGCAAAGTCAATCAAGTTCAGATTTCGGCCATTACCCCTTAATTATTCCCTTCTTGACAGAAAAGACTGCCGCGAGAAAATGGAAAACTGTTATTTGAATAACTACTTTCCCCATAGAGTTCAAGAAAACATGAACAGATCGTGAAGCTAAATTAATGTACTTTCGTAAACTTGGTGCTTGCGAGTTTGATACAAAGGTGAAAATGGAAAATAGAATCAAGAGGTCAATTAAAAAACATGTTTACAAATGCAAAAGAAATAAGGCAGGGAGCTATGTCACACGCTTGACACTAACAGAGGTTTGCTAATTAACTCTTGATACATTGCGCATGAAACCGAAGATTTCCTCATAAGTATCTCTCGCAGTAATTTTTATATGCACATGAATTCACACAGCAAAAATGAATACCGCCTTACAGTATTCCGTATTGAATTGCAACAAGTTATTCAGTTACTGGTGTACATTTTGCCCTAAATATCACGGCCTGTGTGTTACTCGTTTATTTATAATGAGATCACCGCAGTACAAAAAAAATGTACATGTAAAATGTACAAAATGTACAGATAGTCACACAATCATTATATTACCTGCATAATACAAGTACTGAAAACTTGCACATCAAAGATCAACGAAATAGAAAGCGAAATAAGCCTCCCGTGTTTTCTACGTCGGACGCTAAACTTCACACTTCTCCCTGTCCGCTATCCGACCCCGATCGCGACCTTCGATTCTCCAAGTGGCTAAAAATACGACTATCGTAGCACGCTCCATCTGCGACTGAAGAGAGTTTGTATGAGGCGAATACGAGAACACGCTGCACGAACACATACGAGCAACTCGCCTCAGCCAACGACCACACGAAATGCAAAGAATAAGGCGACATTCAACTGGAGCTTATTACGGCATGGAGACTGATCAGAGCGCGACGTCATGCCTTAATTTTAGAAAGATATTTAAGTGATAAAGCGATGAAAGTTTGTCAATATTGTTAGCAATGGGTACAAAAATTGAGCAAATATTTGTGACATTTTCAGTATCACAAGTTAAGATTTGTGTACCATGATGACGACGGAAGATATGATAGGGGCCACTAGTCATGAATGCGGAGATGAATATGATGCGAAGACGTCAGTGCCGAGAAAGGCATGCCAGTCCTGTGTACAGATAGCGAAGAGATGAGCCCGCCCTGGTGGAGTCTGAGGCAGCGGTGAAACCTGGAGGCGTGGGTTGCCCGGTGGTCAGAGGTCGGTAATTGTGGCGTCGGCCATATCCAGGAAAAAAGACGACAACGGCAGTTGTGGAGCAACAAGAGGAAGGGAAGGCGTGGAAAGACGGGGTCGAGGCGGAGGAGAGAAGCAGGAAAAAAGGAAAGGAGTAAGACGAGAGAGAGCAACGGAACGGGGGAGTGGGCGGGGCTAGCGCCGGCGCTTGCGTCGGTGAGGCAATGTTAGCGATCAAGCGCCCAACAAACGGGCGAACGGGCGCGCGGGGGCGCAGGGACGCGGCGCCGCGCCGCGGGCGTCGCCGGAGGCGGTGAAGTTAACGCACACTTGGCACAAGAATGCGCGCTGCTCGCACCCAGTGCTTACTCTGTCGTCCCCCCAGTCCATTAGTCAATGTTCCCC
>BOPP01000081.1:2826558-2837112 GCA_017312745.1 Gryllus bimaculatus
TGGCGGGGAAGACAAGTACAAAAACTCAAGAATCCTATGATGTTTAAATCATGTCTTATTTCGTAACTGACTGGTAAAAACTTGTGTCAGTTCAATGATAATGGGTCTCGCCACATTATATGACGTGAAGATCACATCACCAATTTCGTTTAAATTCCTCCTTCAGTGATCATTCCTCCTAGTCTTTCTTACTCTTTGAAATTCAGAACTTGTTCAATTTCGACCTTTTTACTTGGCAGTTTACAGATAATTCTACTGTCCATCATTTTCAAATATCAATCAAATTTCAAAAATCAAATATTTTCAATAAATCAATTTCACATATTCTCTCCTGATCACGTTTGCGTCCGTTTTTTGATTCCAACATTTCACTTCGCATCACATGCCTCTTACGAAACTTCCCGTCGCATTTTGTGGCCTCTTTAAGACACTTTGTTTTATCTCCTGGCGCTCTTTCATATACTCCAAACTTTTCCTCTTCCAATATCGTTGACACTCGCAGTCACCGTTTCGGCTGCTGCCACCAGCCTCCCCTCGGCCAATCTCAGCGCAGCCGCTTCTCCTTCCCCGACCCCGTCGCCGCCTCTCGACTGCCGCCCGCGCAGCGCCTCCAGTGCCTGGAATGCGGCGGCGACGGCGACAGCGACGACACGGAAACGCCGCGTCACGAGTATTTATACAGAGCCACCCGCGATTCCCGCCCCACGCCTCCGCCCGGCCCGGCCCCGCCCACGCTCCACGCAATCCCGACATATAAATCACGGCGTAAGCTCATTGGAAGCTGCACTCTTCCAAGAGGCATCCAAAGGGACCTGAACGGTTAACCGAACCCAGACCTGTTTTTGGAAGGAGACAAAATTCATGACAAAATTAAAATAAGGGTATCATTCATTAGATATATTTACATCAATACTAAATATCTCTATTTCTATTTCGACAGATTTTTTCCACTTATTTGGTTTTATAATAGTGTCAGCAACAAACATTTACTATCTCACTAGTAAGTGTTTTATTTTACGATACGACTTGCATTTGCTTTTAATAAAATTTGATTTACGTTCCACACTTTCAGGAAACAGTTGTTGATTCGGTCACTAAAGAAACTTTATATTCGTTTATACTATATAGTCACGTGACTGTTGCAAGAAAACCACCATAGTTCTAAAGCAGAGAGTGCACAAGCAGACGCATCAGACGCCACCAGTTCCCCCAAGAAAAAGAATCACGGAGCATTTCGGGAAAGGCAAAAACTAAAAAGTCAGCGAATGGGTTCAGGGAGCGATGAATACATCCCAGAACTAGCCGTTTCAAAGAAATTTTCTGGATGTCGGTAGGCACGTTACGTTTTTGCAAACAAGGGTATAATGAAAGACAGGACATCGCAGTAACGGCTACCACGTGCGTTGCCTTGGCAAGGGGAGGAAGATAAAAGAGGAGACTAATAGTAGAGTTGACATATTTCAAAAGATAGAGATCTATCAAGAAAAAATGAAAATGGACAACGCGCCTGGTCCTCGTAAAGCATGTTATTTTTCACCACAAACTAATCTGAAAACAAAAGAACGTAGATCAATCGCTAGATTTCAGAAGCTGTACCGCTTTTAAAAATCATCAATCACTACCGGACTTCAAAGCTGACTATCAGAGTTCACTCAAGACCTTGGCAAGATTTTTCATTTTTTCACGTATAAGTGCAAAACAAAGCGTGAAAAAGTCAATTAAAAGAGTTGAAAGAACAACATTTAGTAAATATCACTGAATTGTACATTGACTTCTACACATTTATCTAATTTCACACACCACAAATGTATCAAAAACGTTAATATTTATCTATTCAAATTGCCTTACCTTTACTTACAGAATATCTCTGGGCCATGTTTTTTAAAACATAACGGATCCTATTCAAAACATACCAATCATCGAAACCATTGAGAGAAAAAATCCACACCTTCGAGCAATGGGCGTGGCGTGCGATGTCTACGGAACACAAGAGGATTCCGCGTGCGATATCTTCAATATACGCATTAATACAAATGTGACATTTCAATGAACATCTACAACAACGTGAAAGATCGAGCAAACGGTTCGCGTCACTGATAATTCTGTGGACTCAATTGACAAGAATTCTGAGTGCCTACTGCATCATAAAAGTGAGGGTAGCGTGTCAATTTATTGAGTGTGAATTAATGAGATGGACAGAAATTTCAGAATAAGCAATTCTGACTCTCCTTACTTTCGAGCTTCATTTTAGCATATTTCCAACATTACTTCGGATTTTTTGAAAATTATTTATGGCATAACACACAAAGTTATTAAACAGGAAACAAGCACGATGACTTGTTTCCAGCAAGGCTTGTTAAAAATGAATATTCGATTGAGCACTACGATAGAAAATTCGAAAGTTGAACAGAACAATCCATTTAAATCAAACGATGAGCACTTTGAAAATGAAATGGGGACGAAGGATCTCGTGAATTCCACTACAGTGTAGTAGCATACCGCGCCAGCCCGTGGCAGCGCGTGGAGTTCTACACTACAGATGGGTCGATTGTTCGCACGCGTCACTTGGCTAAAGAGTTTCCTCGTCCGACGCCGGCCGCGCGCTCCCTGGAAGTCTGCCCCCGTCGCCCGCCCCTGCGGCCCGGCAGACGACGCGAGGCGACGCGACGGCCGACTCGACGCCGCGCGCAGTTGGCACATCGGCAGCAGCGCCGATCGCTATCTTCATGTCTTATTCCAAACTCTTTACCGCCTGAAATACGGCCTGTTCCGACAACGACGCCAGACACCCAGCATGCGATTGGCTTGGTGCACCCAAAGAAGGCGGTGCTGCAAGTGACGACAATCTTCGACGGTTTACACAGAAACGTGTCGAGTGGGAGAGAAACTCGCGTTAAGACGAAAGGACAATACGCAGCAGGCAGAGAAAGTATTGTAGAAGAAACGAAAGGGAAGGTTTTTAACAGAAAACACGTCAAAACAGACGAGTATTCACAAGATACGCAAGGGAGGAGTAGCACCAGAGGAGAAATCTTAAATGTCAAGAGAGAACCGACTACTGAAATGACAGTATGTAAAAGATAGCAGTGGAGGCGATACGTAAAATAGTTGCCGACATGTCGACGCAACGTTAGGCTCAACTCACCTCAACTCTAGAATTGCGACCACTATCCACCTTCAAATATATCACTGGATCAGTAAACATTATTCACATTTCACTCAAGCGAGATATATTTGTTACGTCTCCTCCGCATATAAACGTTTTTATATAAGTTTAGCATAGATTAAAAAGAGCTACTGAATTTCACTATTAGTCAGTTCTCTGAATAGGTTCCAATGTTCTTCCTTTGTAATACACCACAAGGGGTGACAATGAAACTAGCATTGTACAGTACTTTGATGCTTGTTTCGCACATTGTGATCAACGGCAATCTATGTTAGATTTCTGCGCACAAAAATCCAGTGTATGCAGAACTAATAGCCCACAAGTTCCACAGAACAAATGATGATGTTGTGTTAATAAAAAATAGATGCAAAGAACCTGTCTGTAGTGGCATTTACTTTACGTTAGTGCATTGGCCGGAACTCTCAATTCCAAGCTCCCGCAGCTAACTCTTTTCAAAATTTGGAACGCTATTCGTCAACGAGAGCCGTACTAAGGCCACGAACAAGCAGGCAGCAGCGGTAGCAGACTAAGGCATGACGAAACGCTGCCGTTCGGGTGAAACGTCACCGAGCCGCGCCCACTGATAAAAACGGTTATCGCGGTTGCTCTTGCGGTCGGACGACGCCCACTGAGGAGAGGCGGGAGGCGTACCGCAGGGAGCAGCATTATTTCTAGCACTAAACTTACTCTGGTTTCACCATCAGAACGTCTGAGTCTGTTAGTGATGGTTGCAGTGAGCTAGCTCCACTTCTGAGATCCCTGCAAGTACTAGTAAACACTCGCCCCAGCGGGACTTCTCATTTTCCAGTAATGGGGGGAGATTGCGACAACACTGTCCGGTATATCCCACGCTTTAAACCAATTAAATACCTCCTGCAATAATTAACTATCAACATGTTATTTCTATGATATTAGTGTTCATCCCAATCAATATTTTTCTGTCGTTTTACATTGTATGCACCCGGATACTTAGGTCGTTAGTCACGTTCACGAGTCACAAGTACTCCACAATATGGAGAACATTAACTAAACCAATCAAACTACAAGATGCAATGAAACACAGCCGCAGTTCCTATTTCGGAGGGAACACTTTTAAAATGAGTTTTAAACCTTGATGACCCGCAAATTCAATACATGAAAGAAGCAGGACTCGTTTTATAAAAGCACTTCAGGCCGAGATTGGAAGGTGTTATTGAAGCTAAAGGGGGGTACACTGAATGATAGGGGGATAAAGGGGACTACACAGTCTTCTACAGAGGTCACTAATGCACTACGTAAAAGGATCTTTTGCAATATTTAATATTTTGCTAATAAAATTTTGTTTAAAGCAACTAATCAATTTATCCGCATTTTGGTGGCGCACCCTGTATTCACCATGAACGCTTGAGTGCCTTACGGCCACTACTTATTAAACCCTGGGGCGCCTTTTTCATCTTCTCCAGCCGCCTTCTGCTGCCCCTGAGCAGGCGCGGGGCTCCTCAAGCCTACGACTTCCACGAATGAGGCAAGTGTTGAATCAATTCAAAAAGTAATTAGCACATGGCAAGAAGAAAGAGCTTGTGTGGAAGTTTATGACAAGTAATATTCGTTCCTTAAGATCCTCGAGGTCTGATCAGATACACTCAAAGAAACACTCGTGAAAACGTGTCGACACACCACAAACAAAATCAGATTCCGTAGTTAGCGCGCTCAAAGCTTCCGCAATGCAACAACGAGCTCTCGTTATTCGGCTGCAAACGTGTCGCCTCTTTGCCGAGCAGACGACGAATGCGATGCTTAAAGGAGGCGGCAAGAAAATGAACCGTTCAAAAGTACACGTGTTCGCAGCTTGAAATAAAGCGGCCCATCGTCGGTGAGTCGACGCCGCAACAAAGGCGACCTAAAACGCGTTCGTTCACTCGCCCTGGCAAAGGCGCGGACGGGGCAGCGCTACACTCTGCTGCCCACCAGAACGTCCTGCTTCATTCCCACTCCATCCCCGCGCGCTTCCCTAACGAGACTCTGGATGAGCGAAGTAATTGCAAGCGACGGCGAAAATTAAGAACCTTTGCTACTAACTAAACATTCAAAATACACCTTTTTGAGAAACTGGTTGCAAGTATATTAGGTTTAGTTCTATGGTTTGGCCAAAATAAGGTATAAATAGGGTATCAATGCCCTGAGAGTAGGGTGCCCACATTCCTGCATCGCCTCTGGATTAAGCACACAAACGTTTCGGAAACGCAGAGCCACTCCGATATACTCACTGTGCACCTACTTATCGACAACGGACCAAATGTCTTTCAAAGACTGTTAACATGTGTACCACGGCACGAATATACGGGAAAACGTCATAATCCCAGAAAAATGACAGGAAAGGGGATACTCAAATGTCCGCGAATTCATTCGTTCATTAACACTATTGCTTCACGATGTTATAGCTTAAAAGGAAATTTCTAGTCATAAAAATATTATTTAAATACAATAATGAAATGTTTTCACAACTACAGAAAAAAATATCCGTTTTTATCTTATTTCATTGCATTAGTTGGGGAAAGAATTTACTGTCTATATTATTATATGTGCCAATAAATTTGGCACCCACTCTGTAATAGTCACAACCACGGAAAAGTAAAAAATACTACTGCATTGAAATACTATTTACTGATTTTTTTTAACTTATTAGAAACCTTCCACAACGCCATTCAACGGGGAAACAGCAAGCTTCCACGAACAGTCTGAACTCAACATCCAAATATAATCTCCTTTTTTCTTCTGAAAACTGCCCGTTTTGAACGGTGGCAGTCCCCCACCGGACGTGCGATCCGTCCAAAACATCTCACAAAAGATCGCGCAAACAGGATACGGCGAGGCAGTGAGCTTGCGCACGCTCCTAAAACTCCGCAGACTCACAGGGCGGCGGCAGCGCCGCATCTCGCTTCGGGGAACCGGCCGGAGCCCAAACAGCGGCGATGGCGGAGGGCGTGCTAATCAGAAGGCGTCCGCGGCCTTCCGCGAACAAGCGGCGCTGCAGGTGGATGGGCGGGAGGCTGGGGCGGCCCGCTCGTTTAACGAGGGGTGCGAATAGCCGTGACGCGCCCGCGCATTCTGCACGCCAGGGACGTCACGCGCGCGTCACTCCGCGAGGCGGAGGCGGCGCCGCTGCGCACCAGCCACGCACCAGCCACGCCGGACAGTGCGGAAGGCGAGGCGGAAGGCGAGGCGGAAGGCGTGGGCGGGCGGCGCGGCGAGCGGAGGGGGAGGGGGAGATGATTGTGCGTGATGGAGCGTAGTGATGCATGTCCATGATGGAGCATAGTGTCGATCACCTATCTTCACCATATTATATCAACCACTGATTGACGATTTGAATGATTGGTAGTATCTCAACGCAATTGTCGGTTAAGTGGTGGACTTATTGCCATGTCTTGGGCACAAGGTAATAGTGGAATTTGAAATCACAACCCTTGGACAGACGCAGTGTAATTGCTACCGCAGTCAACAGTCATTTGGGATGTCACAGAGAAGCAGCTCATTGCAATCGTTAAAATGCCATGCAAATCAATCGAGAATACCCAGACCAGTTCAGACGTCGGCACTGGCGCCTGCACCATGCGCCAGTTAATATAAGAAAAACATGCTTTTTTAGAGAGCGCAATTTGAATTTCTATGAATCATTCAGATATACGAAAAAATGAAATCAATCACATAGTTTAAAATAATATCCTATTTTATAGTACAAGCATCAACATACGATATAATTTAAATGTAGCAAACGTAATCCCCTCAAAAGCGCATTAAAATCAGACGGCATTTTACAAGAGAAACGAATCTCCTGATACCAAATTCAGAACATAAAACCTCTATCTTCAATCTGCTAATAAACATTATGTTTTGGATTAAAAATACAAAGGACATTGGTTTATTAGCTTGCTATTCTCAATATTTGAATACAATATTTTTAACAATATTTTTATTGATTATAAAAGCAGTTTTTGAATTCTGGCTTCCAGATAGATATGCTAGAAATGCTAAGCTGATGAAAGCTGCTGGTATAATAAATAACAAGGTTGGTTCAAATCAGTTCACTTATTCAAATATTTGGAATGAAAGGAGCCAAAGGACATCCGAAGTCCATTAACAAATCTTGTCTAATCAACTACCTACCAAACATTTTATTTCCACTTGCCACGAGGGTATGACGACGGACGTTCTGTTAGTTCTTCATCTCCAACTAATTACACTACTTCATCCCTCACGCGGAAGCGCTAGTGCAAATCTGCTACCACCACAAATTAGTCTGTGAGTTTTGTTTCAACCACTGAAACACCAGCCAGTAGCTTGACTCTGACCTAGGGGATGTATCTTACTTAAGAGAAGCAAACACAGTTCGTTAGAAACTATTTATTCATGATTTTCGGTATAATAATTTGCATATAACGTTTCGCATATTCATACAAAAGCCTCATCAGGTACACTTGGAACAAGAAGAAAATCAAATAGAGCTACTAAAACAATATCAAATTTTTAAAATATTTGATAAATTTAAATTGAAAAAGTAACTCCATCTATAAATGTAGTCTGTGTCAGCTATTATCCCGTAACGTTGATTCAAACATTAACTCGTGAAAAAGAATTGCTTCAAATCTTTTATCTGTCTAATACTATTCAATTAGTAATTGAGGGTTTTAGTGGCAATGAACAGACAAAATTATTAAATTAAACTATATGTAGCAAAATTACATTATGTTACGATCAAACAAATTTATTCCGTTAACAATAATTAATTTTGGAATGTATTATAGGATTTCATTTTCCTGTTTTTTTGGCCTTAAACCCTTAGTAGTGTTGATGGGTTGCTTGCTATTTGCCGAGAGCCAAATATTCGGTGCTCTACGTGCAGCGTGTCGGCCTGCTGGACATGAAGACAGCGAACATGCGCCGAGAACCTACGCTACTCCGAATTGAATGGGCAGACACAATGTGCGGAGTGTCGGAGGCTATTCCAAACGGTGGCGATTGTCTCAAATACCTGAGCAAGAAGTTTCAAAATTTATCCGAAGCCAAGTAGAATGAGGGAATCTTGATGATCCTGATATCCGCAAGCTTATAAAGGATAAAGAATTTGAAACTAGGACAATAACAAAGGAAAAAAGAAACGTGGGTGGCCTTTAAAGGCGTAAATTTTTGGGGAAGATAATTACAAAAATCGTGACTATTCTCAATCTATAAAAAATCTTCTCAATCTTCTTCAATTTATAAAAAAATCAATTTCTGAAAAATCAATCTGTCTCAACAAGAATTGATTATATTTTACATACATTCCGTGGATAAAAACCCCTGTTGTAGCTAGTAACTGCAAAATTGTTCGAGAGAATTCCATTTCAAATAGGATTTAACAAAACCATTGATATCGATTTTACATAAAATTCTGACGTTAAGGGAAAAAATGAAGGTCGTTTTCGGCATCAGCGCAACAAATAACATCAGCGAAATCTCTTGTATTTTTTTAACTTCTAATTCGCTGGCCTTTCTAATTAAGAATCTACATTATTTTACACTTCTGCTAATCATGAATATAATAAAATAGTAGTCACGTAATTCCTTTTTCAATATTTTACTTCATTCATTCATTATTTGCTAATGTAGAAATGTTAATTTTCCAAATATTTACTATTCCACACATTACCGTATTCAATAGTATAAGAATGATCGTATTTTTTATTTGTTTTTCTATATTTACTTAGTGCTAAGATTAAAATAATTAATGCGGTAAGGAGATTTGTAGCAACTCTATACCGTGCTGCTGGTCTTGTTAGAATCGCCAGGGTATGTCGATAATAACGAGTACAAATGTGCATCTCATTTATTTTTATACATCCTAAAGAAACATCCTTCAGTCCGATTCATTTTTCTTCTGAACTACAACCATTTTTTGTCTTAGAGCTAAAGATGCGCAATAACTGTCAGGGTAGGTCAGCCCTCGCCATTATTCCCGCAATAGCACATTCAAATCGGCCGCAGTGTTCACAAAAAGTCAGTAACGTTATTCTCAGACAAAAAACGAAGACTATTCAGCAACATTTTCCATCAACACCATGTACTATTTAAAAACTCTAGAACTACCAAACATAACACCACTACCGTCGGAAAAAGAACAATGGTAGTTTTTTTGTTCTTTTTTGTTTTTGCACAATAAAAATGCCATACATATTCCATATATATATATATATATATATATATATATATATATATATATACATGTGTATGTAAAAACCATCCTTCAACGCATTAATATGTAGTGAAATGCGCAGTCGCTCTATGTCAATCAAGCAGCGCAAATAACAGGCATAAAAATAAAGTCAAAATCGAACAACGAAGGTTGAAAAATATTCGCTTTGATCTATTAGAAAAATATTCTTGGCACAATGTGTAGGTGGACCACCGTTGACCCAAGCACGACTAAACGCCTTACACCCACACCCGACCATGTCATACCACAGAATCGGTTCATTGTCACAACATGGCTCAAAGTCGACATCGCCGCGGGCGCAGACATCATGCTAACATCCTAAGCCCTGAACTCAGACTCCTCCGCACTCTGGAACACCGTCGAGGAACAGCTATCGCCGTTGCTGCTGCACTCGCCATTTATTTAACCTTTTCACAAGAGAGTGTTCTCATAATTCAACATGAACTTCTCAACTGTTTAATTCCAGTATTATCCGATGCTTGAATCTTTATTCCAGAGCCTACGAAGCAATGTTATAAAACTGCGTGAGATTATAACGTAATAACAGTCATGCCATAGGTTTAATTTTGACGAAATATACCCGTTTTATCGGAAGGGTTCAAAAAGGTGTTGCCAGGACAAAATTAGCACATTTCCCATTTACCTTTCCACACCAGACTGAAGGACTATGTACAAAAACACAAATCAAAATCGATGAAGCTCTTTTGACCACAATGCTAAACAGAGTTCGAGAGGCTGGCTCTTGGCTTCGAGCGAAGTCCCTCGCTTTTCACCAGGATTGATTCCCGAATAATCTCATGTGTTGTTCCAACAAAACAAGTTTGGCTTCTTTACAAGGGCTAGACCATCCCCTGTGAAGTGTCCTAAACCCTACCACTATCCCAATTCCTTCCCACTTCTGGCCGCTGGGTAGTGAAGCAGGGGCACGTATGAGAGAGGCGTGTACGCGGAGATGCTACCTGGCGGTCCTCTTGGCAACGACTTACGGACTACGACTTATGTACATAAAAGTAACGGAAGATTACAGTAATAATATAATAATCATATACCAATAACAATAATAACATAATAATAATAGCAATAGTAAAAATAATAATAATAATTAAAATAATAATAATAATAATAATAATAATAATAATAATAATAATAATAATAA